>CM072863.1:1555000-1665000 GCA_036937835.1 Pampus argenteus | reverse complement strand
GGCGGGGAAGACAATCAGACCGGTGACACATGAGGAAGGGCAAGTGACCTGAAACGAGAGGAGAGTTATCTTTCAAAATAAAACAGGAAGTGACAAGCCAAGACAAAAACCCAGCTTGACCTCACCGCGGTGTGACAGTACCCCTCCCTCTAGGGCTGACTCCTGACGGCCCAGGTTGGTCAGGGTGGTCTCTATAGAAGTCCTCTATGAGACTATGGTCCATGATGTGCCGCGGAGGCACCCATTGTCGCTCCTCTGGACCGTACCCCTCCCAGTCCACTAGGTACTGCCTGCCCCGGCCCCGGTTGCGCACAGCCAGTAACTTCTTGACCTTATAGACCGGACCCCCGTCCACTACCTCAGGGGGAGAAGGGGGTGGGAGGGCCGGGACCATGGGACTCTCCTTGACCGGTTTGACCTGACTTACATGAAAAGTAGGGTGGACATGGAGGGACCCGGGCAGGCGAAGGCGAACCGCTGCAGGTCCAATAACATTGGCGATGGGGAACAGCCCCACGAAGCGAGGTGCCAGCTTCTTGGAGAGGGCTTTGAGGTGGAGGTTCTTGGCTGAGAGCCACACCCTCTGGCCTGGCTGGTACGCCGGAGCGGCTACCCAGACTCGTCGGCATCGGCGGATCATGGCGTGGGCAGAGGGCACCAACACTTCTGGTTCCTGATCTGCGAAGACAGGAGGCTCATAACCGTACACACATTTGAAAGGAGAAAAACCTGTGGCTGAGGTGAGCAGGGAGTTGTGAGCGTATTCAACCTGGACCAGGTGCTTGCTCCATGTGGAGGGGTTCTGGGACACCAGACATCGGAGGCCGGTCTCTAGCTGCTGGTTGAGGCGCTCGGTCTGGCCATTGGCCTCCGGGTGATAGCCCGACGTAAGGCTGACTGTGGCCCCGATGAGTCAACAAAACTCCCTCCAGAAGCAGGATATGAACTGGGGCCCCCGGTCGGAAACGATGTCCCTAGGAAAACTGTGGACTCGAAATGCATGGTCAATTATAATTTCAGCCATCTTCTTGGCTGAAGGCAGTTTGGGCAATGCTATGAATCTTGTCATTTTAGAAAACCTGTCCACCACCGTAAGAACCGTGGTGTTACCTTGGGAGACCGGGAGCCCTGTGACAAAGTCCATAGAGATGTTGGCCCATGGTCTGGTGGGGATGGGAAGCGGTTGGCGAACTCCCATTCGCCGACCGGAAGAAGTCTTATTCCTGGCGCAGACCGAGCAAGCCTCGACGTATTCTCGGACGTCCCGCTCCATGGACCGCCACCAGAACCTCAGAGTAATAGCAAACATGGTCCGGCGAACCCCCGGATGACAGGAAAGCAGTGAGGTGTGAGCCCAGTGGATCACCTGTGGGCGCAGCTCAACTGGAACAAACAATTGATTCTCAGGGCACCCACTAGGTGGCGGGCTCTCGCCAATTGCCTGCTTGACCTCCTTTTCTATTTGCCAAGTCACCGCTCCGACCACACAGGTTCGTGGAAGGATGGGCTCTGGTTCTTTGGCAACAGGCTCGGGGTCGTAGAGACGTGACAGGGTGTCAGGTTTGACATTTTGGGACCCTGGCCTGTAAGAAATCAAATCAAATCAAATCAAATTTTATTTATATAGCCCAAAATCACAAAATACATTTGTCTCAGAGGGCTTTACAATCTGTACAGGGAGTGACACCCTCTGTCCTTAGACCCTCGATTCGAGTGAGGAAAAACTTGCCCACCAAAAAACCTTTTAACAGGGAAAAAGGTGGAAGAAACCTCAGGAAGAGCCACAAAGGAGGGATCCCTCTCCCAGGACGGACAGACGTGCAATGATGTCACATGTACAGAACAAATCAACACACACATATTGTACAATGAATAATAATGAATTACAGTTGATGATAAGAATAGGTTACAATGAATGATGAATTATTACAGTAGCAGCAAATCATTACATAACTATAAACTGTAATGGGGATATGGCAACAATGATGACGGCGACAACACATGCAGTAGACGCCACGCAGGACCACAGCAGCAGACAAAGTCCACAAGAACCTGCTGGGCGAGAGAGCACAGAAACTCCGGGGAAGAAGTTTAATTAGTAACATGATAGATAGATGGATTAGATAGATGGATAGATAAGGAGAGAGAGAGAATGAGAGAGTATGTGAGTCCCCCAGTAGTCTAGTTCTATGGCAGCATAACTAAGGGATGACCTGAGCCAGCCCTAATTATAAGCTTTATCAAACAGGAAAGTCTTAAGTCTACTCTTAAAGGTGTTGATCGTGTCTGCCTCCCGAACACAGAGTGGTAGTTTATTCCACAGAAGAGGAGCTTGATAGCTGAAAGCTCTGGCTCCCAATCTACTTTTAGACACTATAGGAACCACAAGGAACCCACCATCCTGGGAGCGCAATGTTCTAGTGGGGTGGTAAGGTACTATGAGCTCTTTTAAATATGATGGTGCCTGACCATGAAGAGCTTTGTAAGTTAGGAGAAGAATTTTAAATTCTATTCTAGATTTAACAGGTAGCCAGTGCAAGGAAGCCAAAATGGGAGAGATGTGATCTCTGATTTTGGTTCCTGTCAGAACACGTGCAGCAGCGTTCTGAATCAGCTGCAAACTCTTAAGAGACTTATTAGAGCAGCCTGATAGCAAAGAGTTACAATAGTCCAGCCTAGAAGTAACAAATGCATGGACTAGTTTTTCTGCATCCACTTGAGAAATGATGCGTCTGATTTTGGCAATGTTACGCAAGTGGAAGAATGCAGTCCTCGAAAGTTGTTTTATATAGTTATTAAAGGACAAGTCTTGATCAAAAACAACGCCAAGATTTTTTACGCTGGAGCTGGTGGCCAGGGTGATCCCATCTAAGGCTAAATCTCTGGAATGATAGTTTCTAAGGTGTTTGGGTCCTATTAGGAGAACTTCAGTTTTTTCTGAATTTAGCTTCAGAAAATTGTGGGTCATCCAATTTTTTATGTCCTTAATGCATGCTTGAAGTCTAGTCAAGTGATTGGTTTCATCAGGCTTGATCGATAAATATAATTGGGTGTCGTCAGCATAACAGTGAAAGTTAATTGAATGATTCCTAATAATGTTCCCTAAAGAAAGAGAAAACGAGAAACGGTTAAAAAAAAAGGGCCCACCTTGCTTGGCGAGAATTCAGTCTCTTGGCTTTACGTATATATTCCAGGTTCTTGTGGTCAGTCCAGACGATGAACGGGTGTTCTGCCCCCTCAAGCCAGTGTCTCCACTCCTCCAAGGCCAGCTTGACCGCCAACAGCTCCCGGTTGCCGACGTCGTAGTTTTGCTCCGCCCGGGACATGCGGCGTGACAAGAAGGCGCAGGGATGCATCTTCCCATCTTGTTCAGACCGCTGGGAGAGAACCGCTCCGACCCCCTCGTTTGAGGCGTCCACCTCAACCACAAACTGCCGCTGGGGATCAGGCATCGTAAGAATAAGGGCCGGGGTGAAGCGGGTCTTGAGGTGTTGAAAAGCAGCCTCTGCCTCCGGGGACCAGCGGAAGCGCTCCTTCGTAGAAGTTAGTGCATGGAGCTGTTGCGCTGAAGTTTCTGATAAACCGCCTATAAAAGTTAGCAAAACCGAGGAACTGCTGGACTTTTTTGCGGCTATCAGGTGTGGGCCATTCGGCCACAGCGCTCGCTTTGGCCGGATCCATCTGCACCCTTTCAGGGGCTACGATGAAGCCCAGGAAGGAGATGGTGTCGGCATGAAACTCGCTCTTTTCTGCCTTTACATAGAGCTTGTTATCTAACAATCGTTGGAGAACCTGGGTCACATGGTTTCTATGGGTTTCTTAAACGGGAGAGTAGATGAGTATGTCGTCAAGGTAAACGTTTACAAATCGGTCTAAAAAGTCACGGAGCACATCATTGATGGCCTGGAAAACAGCTGGGGCATTGGTAAGACCAAAAGGCATGACCAGATACTCATAATGGCCACTAGGAGTGTTAAACCCGGTTTTCCATTCATCCCCCTGCCTGATCCTGATTAAATGATAAGCGTTGCGTAAATCTAACTTGGTAAATACCTTAGCTTGTTGGAGTTGGTCAAAAACGGATGTCATGAGGGGCAGGGGGTAACGATTCTTTATGGTGAAAAGTTCCTGTCCATTTAGTGCTCTGACATGGATGGGCTTGGCCAAAGGTTCAGCCCTGAGGCCTATCTTCTCCGCTAATCTCCAGTCCATCATGCTTTCATCGGCCCCTGAGTCTATGAGGGCTCCTAATGCAGTGGTAGTGGCGTGGTGCATTACCTTAACTGGTGTCAGGCAGCATGGAACGGAGGCTGTGGCTGGAGGTTGACTCACCTCCCGGGGCTTTCTGGCCAGACAGGCGGCGACGAGGTGATTAGTTTTGCCACAGTAAAAGCAGCTGCCCTCCTGCTGGCATCGTCGTCATTCCTCAAGCGTCAGCCTCGCCCTGCCAAGCTGCATGGGCTGCTCCTTCCGGGTGGTGGAAGAGGGGAAGCCGTGCTCTAGCGGTGAATAACAGAGAGCCTGTCTGTCCGGTGCTGTGAAACGTGGAGTACTTTCCGGTGTCGAACCGCTCCGTGGTTGCCGGAGCTCGCAAACCCGGTTGTCTGTCCGGATGGCGAGCGTGATGAGAGAGTCCAGGTGAAATGTTAGTGTGAAGGTAAAGCACTGATCAGGGGAGTATTTTCACATATAATTCTGAAGAATTCAAGAGTCGGAGTTGTGGGAAATCTCCTCCCACTCTTCCCTTTCCTCTTACTTGTGTCACTGATCCCTGGTGGGTGGAGCCTCAGCCGGCTCACCTGTTGTGAACCCTTTGAAGAATCTGTCTGGCTTCATCTGATTGCCTCATCCCTCAATAGTTTGATCTGTGTATATGACTTAAGTTTATTTGCTGTCCGGTGAAGACTTGTTATAGCCTGTGTTTCCTCCTCAGTGACCGTGGTGTATTTGCTGTATGCTATAAATCATGACACGACTACTGAGGTCAACTGAGTGGAGTTTTTGTTTTGCTGGATCAAACCTGTTTTTGAACCTCACATTTCAGACTACAAAAATAAGTTTTAAATTGGAATATTGGTTCAATTGTCAGGAAAATGTTAAAGCAGCTTAGACCCAAGTATGAAACAAGCTGCCCTGATGCACCTTCAACCTCCAAGAGTTTACGACTCAAATGTAGCTTCCTGTGAGAAAAACGCAGCTGGTAAAAACACACACACATATATATATGTGATCATGATCACAGACATCTAGCCGTGCTACCCACCTACTAGATCAGGAAGTATGAATGTCTCCACAACCACCTGCATATTTGCATTAACTGTTTTGCATTGTCTGTCATCTGATTGGATCTACTGTGTGTTTCACAACAGTAGCTCCTTCCTGTTTAAAGGTGAAGAGTGAATCTTTTCCGTCAGTCTTTTCAGTACATCACTGATAACGTCTGTGCTCACAGGGTTTGATCCATTATCTGGATAATGTGACTCCTTCCACCTCCTGTCTGCTAAACTCTGCTCTGTCTTCTCTCTTTGATGTTCATAATACTTTAGGAGCTGTTATACTGTCATACCAGGAGGGGGTTAATAACTCTAGATGTGGCATCATTACTGCAGCGGATGTGGTGCAGGGTGTGTTTCCATCCTGCTATAAGAAGATAAACGCACCACAAATACTGAGAAACTGCCTTCATCTGAATCAAGTTATTAAAGTATCAAGCAACAGTTGCAACATCTAACTGGATTTAATAACTTTCAATGTTGATATTTCACATCTTTTTTTTATAAACTTTATCAGCATCAATAAATGCTTTATTAATGGTTAATAATTCAATTATTAATAACTTCAGAGCTTATCAGAACCATTTCCTTTATCAAATGGAGTTAATTTGTGTATGTTTCTATGCTGAAGACACACTGAGAAGGTTTTGTTTGTTTCTCATGATGAGTACAGATTTCTGCCTTGAGTGCCTCTGATTTGAGGACCTGTAGTTTGTTTTTACACGGCTACAGGTGAAATGTTAGTGTGAAGGTAAAGCACTGATCAGGGGAGTATTTTCACATATAATTCTGCAGAATTCAAGAGTCGGAGTTGTGGGAAATCTCCTCCCACTCTTCCCTTTCCTCTTACTTGTGTCACTGATCCCTGGTGGGTGGAGCCTCAGCCGGCTCACCTGTTGTGAACCCTTTGAAGAATCTGTCTGGCTTCATCTGGATGCCTCATCCCTCAATAGTTTGATCTGTGTATATGATTTAAGTTTATTTGCTGTGTTTCCTCCTCAGTGATGGTGGTGTATTTGCTGTATGCTATGAGGTCAACTGAGTGGAGTTTTTGTTTTGCTGGAGTGAGTGAGTTGTGAGTTGGTGATATTCCTGGAGACAGACTATCCTGAGGAGATATCAGTGTTACTGCAAAATAAATATTCTTCACATACAGCATGTGAAATTGCCGCTTTTATTGTGAAAAACCAGTTCCGGGTGTGCTGCAGGAGCTACGAAACAGAAAGTAAAGTGTGTCTGGCTGCAGTGACGCTGTCAGTGTGGTTAAAGCTTCGTCATATAGATGTGCAGATGATGTCTGGTCTCCAGGTGACATCGACAGCTATGCAGCTTCTTCCTCTCGTGTGTGTTTCTCTCCTGACTTGGTCTGGAACAACGTTTGGTGACGGAAACGGTAAGAAAACCAATGACTTCAACTGACAACCACACTGAATTCATGTGTTCATTGGATGAGATGATAAATGTGTGAATCCATGCAGAATATATATATATATATATATATATATATATATATATACATATATATATATATATATATATATATATATATATATATATATATATATATATATATATATATATATATATCTGCTCTCTGCCGATGATTTAAAGGTGCACAAGGTTACAGAAAGAGGTTTTGCGATTTAACTATTTGGACCACAGAGTGGGTCGTGGCATTATGATGATACTACATATCAAACCAGTGGGGCTCATGATGTTCACATGAATACGATGCGTTCACGGTAAGACTCCGCCACCTGGTGGAGGTTATACAGTCGGTCAGTGAGACGTTCACCTGGTGTATAACTACAGCACAGAGACATTACAGAGACGACCACAGCAGCTTTAATATAATATATAACATAACTGTGGTGACGTAGTAAATGAGTTATCTGTCTTTCTAACTCACTCTGCATGTGAACACACTCATTAATACACGGTTATGTCTTCCAGGACCAGATGTCATCAATATGGTGGTGTATGAAGACAGTGATGTCGTTTTACCCTGCTCCCTCAACACTACGAACATCACGCAAGAGCTGTTTGACTGGAAGAAATATGATCAGAAGGAGGTGTTCATGTATGATGAAGGCAGATATTACAATAATGGTCTTACAGGTCAAGATGAGCAGTTCAAAGGACGAGTCTCACACTTTTCAGAACAACTGGAGTTCGGTAACGCTTCCATAATTATCAGAAAAACAAAGGTGACTGACAGTGGAAGGTACACCTGTGATTTTCCACGTCATCAGCCAGTAAGACGAGCCAACATTGAGCTTGTTGTTGGTGAGTGAAACAGTTATAAAGACCCCTGCTCATTTACAGATGTGACTGGTTCAAGTGGTCCAGATGGGTTCAAATATTCAGGAAATCATGTCAGACGAGGCTAACATGTAAGAAGTGTGTAAAGTCACCAGATGTGTTGTGTGACTCTTTGACTGTAACCCATCAGGAACAAACCAGTCTCCTCTGTGAATGTGCTGCCAGCTTCAGATGGGACGTTTGTCAAATTGTTGACATACTGTCTAATAAAAAGGGTTGTAGGGTTCAGTTTTTCCTCAATATTACATGTCTGATGTTCATGATCATGTGTTGATAATATCACACAAACGTTAACATGTATTTCTTTTGTTTTGCCTTCTAGATCCAATCTTAACCTCTTAGTGCTCATTACAGTGATGTAGGCTCCTGCTTCTTTATGCCGACACATTTTATAGTTTATAAGTGTGTGATGGTGAAGAACTGGTCCACGTCCACCGCATCACTGTAAAGTAAACTGTGGAAGGTTTCATGTAGTTAGTCAGTCTTATTTGTAGCTCTAACACAGGTCATTTGGTGAAGCATAAAAGTGAAAAACATGGAAGCTTTCTTGTTCTTTTCTGTTATCTTAATTTTCACATACAGTACACCAGTCATAATATAGACTAGCAGGCTGAAATTGACAGGATATTTCCATCAACATGTCTTTAATATCTGGACCAGATTTCAGGTTGATGGACAGAAGCGGCTCTGAGATATTTCAGAAAGAGCAGTGATGAGCATCTCCAGCAGATGTCGACAGAGCTCTTTAAAACTTCTTTAAACTTAATAAATAATATTGATAAATATATTTAACGACACTGAAAAGTTTCTTTAAATGTTAAAGTTTTCTATAAAAATAAGTTTTTAATATTTAGATAAAGATTTTCAGGTTTATTATCATTGAATCGCGTCTCCTTCACAGATAAAACAGTTTGTCTCTGATGTGGGTCTCTCAGCACCACAGAAAGTCCAACTACATTAACTTCCATACATGGTCCGGCAGCTCATTTTAGTGGCTTCAAGCTCAGAGTGTTTTCACGGTGCAGAGTTTCTATTGGACGAAAGCAGCTGTCAATCAAGCACACATGGCGCTCGCGTACAGATGCGCTCCTCTGATTGGCTGATGGAGTTAAAAGTCTGGAAGGTTCGTCACTTTAGGTCGTAGAAAGATGCGGATTGGCTAGTTTTGTTGCTGGGCGTTTCCTGATTTCACTGATACTCAACATCATTGGTCAAATCTTTTAACGATCAGTTAAATTGATTAAAATGTCGGAGTTTCTGAAGTTTGACGAGCGGCGCTAAAACTAGACGAAGTAAATAATTCACGTTTATTCAGATTATTTTTACTCTCACTTGAATTTATACGAGCTGGATTTAATCTGTGGATGTTTGTTGTTTAAAACGAGCCCTCATTAGCTCATTAATATCAGTTATTAAGACAATAAAAGCCTTTAAACTGCAGCGAGACATGCTAGCAGGTAAATTACTAACTGTCTACTGCCGTAAAGTGTGGCGCTGCCGTTCTTATGTCGTGAATCCTAAATTGAGACGCTTACATCGGTTGAAAAACGAACATTTAAGCTTTCAAACGAGGTGTAATATGTGTGTGTTGACGTCTACAGTCAACATGAAAACATGTCGTATATTTATTTATTGTTTTTACGTGTAAATGTGGGGTCGCATGCAACCTCCGCGCCTTAAAAGGTTAAAAGACAGAACACCGGAAAACATCCCAGGTGAGTCCTGACTATGATGACGTCACTGGTCAGTTTTCCATACTGATAATAAATAAATTGATCAAATGTTTATCAATGACACAATGAAACCCTGATCAATAAGTGACTTACACACCTTCCAATAGAGTATTTTTTTATATTTCATAATTCACATGTACACACAGAGAAGAGATGAACACAACAACATGTTTCATTTCTAATATTATAATTGTTCTTCATAAGCTGTTGTTTATGTTCACAGGTGTTGCTTCAAAGCCATACATCGTGACACTTGATCAAACAAAGGACTGGGCTCTGCTGCGGTGTGAGGTCCGAGGTCATTCTCCAGAACCGGAGGTAGAGTGGCAGGACAGTGATGGAAACGTCCTTCCTGCTGAGAAGACGCAGTTCTCAGATCAAGGAGGCCGTTTCGACATCACCCTCCAAACTACTGTGACCAAAACTGACCGCTACCGCTGTGTAGCCACACAGAAGAAGATCAACCATCAGATTTATACTGAGACCTTGGTGCATCTAGATGGTTAGTGGAGTTTTAATCTTCACATAAAATAGTTCATGTGTTGTCTGTGTTTGCTGTGACCAATCTGCTGAGCATCAATCAACTCATTGAGACCCTCTGAGGTCGTAGCACTTGTACTTTTTATGGTGTCATTTAATCTGTCAACACTAAAGCTGTTTGTCAGGACCATGAAGAACCAGAACGTCTTCACTGCCATGAAGAGACTGAACTTAACTCTGACTTTCATAGTTAAGACAGACTTTATGTCAATACTGAAGCCTGAGAAGACATTAACCAACTATTTAACAGGCTGAGTCGTCGTCCTCATGACCAGTAAACTGTCTTCATGTGTAAAACCAGTGAGTGACTCTTTGCAGTCACATGAAGAAGATGGATTAGAAATGTAGGTTCACCTCTCGTCTCATTAGAGATTAATTTAGTTCATATAAAACATTTGATCAAAACTGCATCTTTAAATTTTAATGGATTTTAGTTTGTGGTATGAATACAGATTATAAAACATGAACAAACTTTAGGGAAGTTTTTAGGGAAATAAATCAGTAATAATGATCTTCATTTGTGAGAAAATAAAAACTCCAGTTAAATGTTTCATCAGCTGCTGTCGGCTACTAAAGGAGAATTACAACTAATCTGATGGTCCGTTTTTCATTCTGGCAGTTTGAGTCTGTTGATCAAAAGTCACTGACGTAGTTAAACCCTGATAACACAAAGACTCAGACACACAACAACCCGTGTTTCTTATTTATATGTTTTTATATTACTTTAGAGTAATAGAAAATATTAACTACATCTCAGACAACAAATTTCACATCATTTTATTTAAAGATGATTTTATATAGCACTACATTGACTGCAAAATCTGTCCAGCAGTCAAATTCACAGGAATGAGACAAAAATGATCTTTGTGTTGAGTCTGAAATCAGCTTTTAGGCTCCTGTACATGATGTGCAGTTACATGCTGAGTTTTACATTCACATGTTTTAAATATCATGTCTGTTAGAGGTTAATTAAGACTTGTATTATGTTTTTATCTTATTTTGTAATCCACATGTACACACAGAGAAGAGATGAACACATGTTTCATTTCTAATATTATAATTGTTCTTAATAAGCTGTTGTTTATGTTCACAGGTGCAGCTCCAAAGCCAGTTATCATAATACTTGATCAAACAAAGGACTGGGCTCTGCTGCGGTGTGAGGTCCGAGGTGCTTCTCCAGAACCGGAGGTAGAGTGGCAGGACAGAGCTGGAAACGTCCTTCCTGGTGAGAAGACGCAGGTCTCAGATCAAGGAGGCCGTTCCTACATCACCCTCCAAACTACTGTGACCAAAACTGGCCACTACCGCTGTGTAGCCACACAGAAGAAGATCAACCATCAGATTTATACTGAGACCTTGGTGCATCTAGACGGTTAGTGGAGTTTTAATCCTCACATAAAATAGTTCATGTGTTGTCTGTGTTGTCTGTGACCAATCTGCTGAGCATCAATCAACTCATTGAGACCCTCTGAGGTCGTAGCACTTGTACTTTTTATGGTGTCATTTTATAGGAACAAATCCTTAATTCACATACAAACCCTGTAATAGATTTATAAATGACTGACACAACCTGATCTTAAAGAAAGTCATAAACACACAACATGTGATCGATTTAGAGACTAAAACCATTAAAATCAGTTTTAAACCAAAAGTGAAAACAAATAAAAGCTTCTGAAAATGAAGAATTAATGTGTCACCAAAATATACTGAAGGTTTAATAGCTGTATCTTGATATAGAGAGAGTGCTTTATTAATCCCAATGAGAGAGTTCAGTGTTACAGCAGCTGAGTCACATAACAAACAACATAAGATCAAAATACCCCCCCTGTCTTAAGTCTGTTCTTGAAGACATGTTGGATGAAGTTGTTTAGAGCTCCAGTGCTGCAGTCAGAGAAGATCCTCTACTGCTGGTGATAGACGCTGAAATAATAAAACATCAATAACTGAAGTAGAGACTAAACTACAACGCTGAGCTTCTCTCTAGTTAACAACACACAGTAAGATGTGTAAAAAGTTGATGTGAGATTTCCTCAGTAGTAAAAGATACTCAGTGGTTTGACCTGTTTGGCTGCTCAGTTGTCCAGCTGCCATCACTGTTTATCTGCTTCCACTCATCTTACTAACAGACAAATAGCCTCTTATTAGCTATCTGGTGTGTTAGTTAGTCAGCTGTCAAACATCTGTCTCATCCTTCATGGGATTATAAGACAAAACAACAAACTTCTCCATTCAACATGAAGCAGTGTGTGAGTGTAAACGTGTGTTTACACATACGGATACAAAGTGGTGTTCAGTCTCAGCCTCTCATCAATCTGTAGCTCTGTGTTAGTATGTTGTGTTGAACATGTCATTTACATACTCTGCTCTGATTGGACCGTTTGCTCTGATGTAATCAGTGTAAACAAACAGTGTGTCGGTAGCTCGTTAATAAACGTCGTAGAGCGACTACGTCCAGATGAAAGTAAATAACAGAAAAGCACAGAGAGCATCATGTGACCCCTTTAACTAGAAACTAGGAACAAACTGTAAATATACACAATGACAGCATGATGCTGTGCAGCTCATTATAGCATGTAGGCTAATTATTCAACCAATCACACATGCTGTATGATATTAGCATGAGGCTGTTTATAGTGTGACACACACATGATTTACAGTCAGGTGTGTGTGATTCAGCTTCCTGACAGCAGAAACACAAAGTGTAAATATTGTCAAGTCACATTGTTCTCCAGTAAATGAAACAACACGTTTAACATGGACGCTGAATATAACATGAAGGAAAATATAACGTTCAGACGTCCATCAACTTTTTACATTTGTTCTGGTACAAAATGACCCTGAAAATCATGATTTGAAATATGTTTTCTTTGACACTAGTGTGAGTCTCTGTTAGCTAGCTAGTGCTACTGAATATCTTAGCAAGGGTTATCAATACTAGTGATGACAACAACTATCAGAAAGTGAAGATGTGCTCACTAGAGTGAATCCAGAGTCCATCACAGACTTGTACTCGTGAGCCTCGGCTCAGGATGTAGAGAACCTGGACTATGGACACATCTCAGGTACAGCAGGAGTGCAGCAGAAGTCACCTGTAAAAAGCCTCCAGTGGAGTGACAGGACAGTGATTGAAACGTCCTTCCTAGTGAGGATCAACACGTCTCAGAAACAGGAGGACGCTACAACAACATGAGCCTCCTCACTACTGTGAGCAAAACCACAAGCAACCTGTGAGCTGTGTAGCTGAGCAGGAGGATGGAAGCTGATATCAGTGAGGCTGCTGAGAGTCCTTCACTGCTGTTTTAATGTGTCACTGCTGTTAGAGTTTAGGAGCATGCACACCTGTAGTTGTTCTCTTTGTGCAGGTTATGATGTCTGTGCATCATATTACAGTCTGATGTTACACCGACTTTTATCATCTGTTTCAGGGTTCTCGGTTGGATGGGTTGTTGGTTCTTTTTTTGTTGGTGTTGGTGTTGTTGTTGGTGTTGGTGTTGGTGTTGTTCTTGGAGTCAAGTGTTACAAGTCACAAGAACGTAAGAAAGGTGAGTTTAAATGAGCAGAAAACACAACAAGAGTTCTTAATATCTGTCACATTTACAGAGTTTTAACATTTGTTTTGATTTTCTCAGACATAAAACTTCCTGTTGCTATCTATGCAAAATCCACAGTCAGCATTTATTGATTAAGTACATTAAATATTAATATTTCAAAGACACGAATCATAGTAGGTTGTTAATTTCTACAGCTAAACGTCATTCAGTTCCTTCCATGTTTTCTATTGAATCACTTCATATTTTAAATGCAGGGCTTGAATTTGACAGTTAATCATCTGTACTGTAAAACTTTTTATTTTATTATAATACAACAGTGAACAAACAAACAGTTACACACCATAACAAGATATTTATGTGTTACGTGTGTTTTAGTTCAAACATATCAGTTAAATGGACACAACACACTTGAGGTGAATATTAAGTGGAGAACTTGTGTTTCCAACGTTGTGTTTTCTTTAATATAATTGTTGTTTTCTCTCCAGCAGGCAGAAGTGTTGTGTAACCCGTCCACATGATCAACAGGAGCTTCTCTAGTTTGACACGTGCCTTAAAGTTCACCGTCTCTGCTCTTATATGTATTATATATATATATGTTGATTTATGTCAAGACCAGTTTGAGCTTTAGACCCAAAGAGTGAAGATATTTGTGGAGCAGTTTCATTTATCCAAAGGGTGTGTTTTAAGTTGAGGCCTGGTTTTTAGGGTTAACAGTAGAAACAGACGCCTGTAGAAACCTGTTAGCTGTAAAATAGAGATGAAGATTCAGCTTCCTGTCTTACTGCAGCAGGACCAGCAGGGGGCAGTGTAGCAAACACTTGGATCAAATATGAGACACTGAAATGCTCCAAACACAGAGGACACAACAGTTTCAGCTGCCTGATCTGAAACTTGTTTTATATCCATAACCACAATCCCACAAATGTAACCTCATTAACTCGTATCAGAGGAAGCTCATAAACAATTTATTCAAATAAATAATGACAAGAAAACAAACACTGGCATTAAAAGAGGCTTGAAAACACCCCAAACTAACCTATAAATGTTCAAAAACGTTGTTTCAATGATCTGTCTGCTGATGACGTTTGTTCACTTGTTTCTGTTTATTTCATTTATTGGTTTATTTAATAGGGAACATGCATCTTGATAAATATTGCTGTAAATATGCTGAGTTAATCAAAAGTCTGGTTTTCATCCACATTCCCTGAACACATGTTACATAGTCGCCCTGAAATACTGCATTCAGAAATATAAAACGCAACACGAGCATATGAAGAGATGTTTTAAGTCAAGTTAAGTTAGCAGCAGCCTGCATGGAAGCTGCTGTCTGTAATCAGTCCATATGAGGACGAGTATAGAAAAGCTCTATAAGCATATTTATATATATATAGATTATATATAGATGCAGTCCAGTTAACAAATATTATTTGACTTGGACATGAAGAGAAATATAAGACTTCCTGAACTAAAGTCTGCTGTTATGATTTGAATTGATGTGAATGTTTGCAGCTACATTTGAATAAAATGTGATTTTATTTTTTTACTTTTGATCGGTCATGTGATATTTCTTTGTATTTTAAACGTGTTGAATCAGTACCTGTCAGGTTTCATGCTGAACTATAAACTGTTGACTGTAATATTTGAATATTGATGAAAGTTCATGTATGTTTATGTTGTTACCTGATCATGAACTCATAATTTCAGGTGTTTCTTCTTCATTATATCCAAACGTTTAAATAAAAGATGAAAAATGTCAAACTGTATGTTGGGACTGATTTGAATGTTTCTGTCTGTTCAGACTTTGATATCAGAAACTAAAGTGATGATACTGTACAGGCTGGATTTAAGATTATCGTCATGCAGTATCTGTTTATATGAATATAATTACTTATTATTAGATCCACAAGGTCTAATTTAAAACCTAGTTGTAACTTTCATAAGGCGGGGCCACTGCTCAGTCTGACCCTCGAACCCTCGAAGACTTTTCAGGTATGAAACAGACTTTTGACGACCTGTAAAGAGCTGATGACTGATCAGAAACATGTACAGTTATAAATCAGTTATCAGTCATTAACTTCCTGTGACTCTGCCTCCTGAGTGTTTGGTGGTGACACTTCCTGTGGTTCTGGAGGTCCAACTCCCAGCTTCCTGTTGGCCCACTTCCTGTTTCTATGGTTCTGGGCTCAGTGACCGGCTGGGGGCTGCCTTCCTGGTTTCCTGTCTTCTGGAGTTATCCCACCTTCATCACCTGCCTCCAGAGCCTACATTGATGTCATCCAGGTCGTCCTCTGGAGTGGTTCGGCCTGTCTAGTTGTCCTCCTGCGTGTCCTCCACAGCGGTCTGGTCGTCCTTGACAACGACTCCATCCATCAGTCTCAGGCCAGCAACATGAGAACCTGCTCCATTAGTGTGAACATAAAGCACTGATCTCAGGGAGTATTTTGTCATTTATCATCCTTTTGTTGTGTTTCTCAGATAGTTTAAACTATTTCACAATAAAAGACTGGACTGTAACTCCTGCCTTTGTTCATGTGTCCTAACAGACAAGACATTGAGTTGGTGATATTCCTGGAGACAGACTATCCTGAGGAGATATCAGTGTCACTGCAAGATAAATATTCTTCACATACAGCATGTGGAAATGCCTCTTTTATTGTGAAACACCAGTTCCGGGTGTGCTGCGGGTGCTTCGAAACCGAAAGTAAAGTGTGTCTGGCTGCAGTGACGCTGTCAGTGTGGTTAAAGCTTCGTCATATAGATGTGCAGGTGATGTCTGGTCTCCAGGTGACATCGACAGCTATGCAGCTTCTTCCTCTCGTGTGTGTTTCTCTCCTGACTTGGTCTGGAACAACGTTTGGTGACGGAAACGGTAAGAATATATATAATAATATAAATATGACTTGATGGCTCCACGGTAGGCTGTCTGTTGCGCAGCTCTCTACTCGTTTCCTTGTTTTTCGACTCTCGTGGTCGTGTTAGTTGAATTTGTAACCCAGCATGGACCTGCGAGGTTTAGCGAGAGTAGTAGCCTTTCCTCTACTCTTGTTGGGACTTTTCACCGCCCCATCTGGTGATCCCGCGAGCCCCTCCATTGTTTACAGTCGGGATTAGCTGTTGGCGCTGCGCAACAGCGGGCTACTCCCGGAAGAGCGACCCGGAAACGCGAGGGAGAGTGGTGGGAGGAGAGGAGGGGCTGGCGGTGTGTGTGAATGAGAGATGGTGTAACCCACGACATATTACTGTGAAGGAGCAGCAAACCAAGTTCAACCAAAGACATTGAACTGTTAGCCGTTAGCGTTCGGCCATATCACCTAGCCTAGCCCGGGAGTTCTCGCATGTTATCGCGTTAACTCGGCCGATGCTACGGCAGCCTGCGAGGACATTCATATACATGTATATATGTCTATGATTCACACCATTGTCTCTCAGTTACAGACGGCACATCCACAGTCCCCACCACTCTCCCTAACTTCACCCAGTATGTTGAGATATATATATATATATATATATATATATATATATATATATATCTGCTGCAGTCGTGTCCACTGGTGAGGAATAACTGGTTCAGACGTTTGTCATGACTTATTTTTATTCATTAGGTTAAGTGACCATGTTTAAATAAGTGTGTATCCTCTTCTTCTTTGTCCAATGTGCTCTCATTGTTTCAGGTAGAAATACTTTTGTTTGTGTATTTCTACTGAGCACCTGAGCAGATGTTAAACTGCATCCTGCTGCAGAGTATCTGCTCTCTGCCGAGAGGATGCGAGGATGATTTAAAGGTGCACAAGGTTACAGAAAGAGACATTACAGAGACGACCACAGCAGCTTTAATATAATATATAACATAACTGTGGTGACGTAGTAAATGAGTTATCTGTCTTTCTAACTCACTCTGCATGTGAACACACTGATTAATACACGGTTATGTCTTCCAGGACCAGCTGTCATCAATATGGTGGTGTATGAAGACAGTGAGGTCGTTTTACCCTGCTCCCTCAGCACTACGAACATCACGCGAGAGCTGTTTGACTGGAAGAGAGATGGTCAGAAGGAGGTGTTCATGTATGATAAAGGCCAATATTACAATAATGGTCTTACAGGTCAAGATGAGCAGTTCAGAGGACGAGTCTCACACTTTCCAGAACAACTGGAGTTCGGTAACGCTTCCATAACTATCAGAAACACAAAGGTGACTGACAGTGGAAGGTACACCTGTGATTTTCCACATCCTCAGCCAGTAAGACGAGCCAACATTGAGCTTGTTGTTGGTGAGTGAAACAGTTATAAAGACCCCTGCTCATTTACAGATGTGACTGGTTCAAGTGGTCCAGATGGGTTCAAATATTCAGGAAATCATGTCAGACGAGGCTAACATGTAAGAAGTGTGTAAAGTCACCAGATGTGTTGTGTGACTCTTTGACTGTAACCCATCAGGAACAAACCAGTCTCCTCTGTGAATGTGCTGCCAGCTTCAGATGGGACGTTTGTCAAATTGTTGACATACTGTCTAATAAAAAGGGTTGTAGGGTTCAGTTTTTCCTCAGTATTACATGTCTGATGTTTATGATCATGATCATCTAAAAGACAGAACACCTGAAAACATCCCAGGTGAGTCCTGACTATGATAACGTCACTGGTCTCTACAGGTCTGAGTATCATTTAAAAACTGGAGTTTACCTCTAAGACGGTGAGATTTCCGTCTACACCTGAATGTGACGTCAGGTGCACGTGGACACGTTTAAACACAAACTAAC
The DNA here is from genome assembly GCA_036937835.1 of Pampus argenteus. Taxonomy (NCBI): domain Eukaryota; kingdom Metazoa; phylum Chordata; class Actinopteri; order Scombriformes; family Stromateidae; genus Pampus; species Pampus argenteus. Next base: position 1,646,824 of record CM072863.1, on the reverse strand, counting down.
GATGTTCAGTTTACTGTCATAAATACTGAATAAACCAGAAGATATTCACATTAAGACCTTTTACATTTTTTCTCATATAGAAGTGACTCAAGACAATGAATTGATTATCAAAATAATTGTCAGTTAATCATTCAGCTCTACCTGTATTGAATTATACTGAAAGGTTTTTCTAATATTTAGTTTAACCTCATTAATCACAGTGAAATCTTTCATCAGCTTCTGTTGGCGACCAAGAAACATTTTATTTAAATGTAATGATCAGTTTTCTGTTCTGATAATAAATTGATTAAATGTTTATCAATGACACAATAAAACCCTGATCAAAAAGTGACTTACACACCTTTCAATAGAGTATTTTCATATTTCATAATCCACATGTACACACAGAGAAGAGATGAACACAACAACATGTTTCATTTCTAATATTATAATTGTTCTTCATAAACTGTTGTTTATGTTCACAGGTGCAGCTCCAAAGCCAAACATTGTGACACTTGATGAAACAAAGGACTGGGCTCTGCTGCGGTGTGAGGTCCGAGGTGCTTCTCCAGAACTGGAGGTAGAGTGGCAGGACAGAGCTGGAAACGTCTTTCCTGCTGAGAAGACGCAGGTCTCAGATCAAGAAGGCCGTTTCGACATCACCCTCCAAACTACTGTGACCAAAACTGACCACTACCGCTGTGTAGCCACACAGAAGAAGATCAACCATCAGATTTATACTGAGACCTTGGTGTATCTAGATGGTTAGTGGAGTTTTAATCTTCACATAAAATAGTTCATGTGTTGTCTGTGTTTGCTGTGACCAATCTGCTGAGCATCAATCAACTCATTGAGACCCTCTGAGGTCGTAGCACTTGTACTTTTTATGGTGTCATTTTATAGGAACAAATCCTTAATTCACATACAAACCCTGTAATAGATTTATAAATGACTGACACAACCTGATCTTAAAGAAAGTCGTAAAAACACAACATGTGATCGATTTAGAGACTAAAACCATTAAAATCAGTTTTAAAGTGAAACAAGTGAAAACAAACAAAAGCTTCTGAAAATGAAGAATTAATGTGTCACCAAAATATACTGAAGGTTTAATAGCTGTATCTTGATATAGAGAGAGTGCTTTATTAATCCCAATGAGAGAGTTCAGTGTTACAGCAGCTGAGTCACATAACAAACAACATAAGATCAAAATACCCCCCTGTCTTAAGTCTGTTCTTGAAGACATAATAATAATAATAATGATAATAATAATAATAATGCATTTTATTTCAGAGCGCCTTTCAAAACACCCAAGGACACTATACAAAGATAAAAAACAATAGAAATACAAAGATTAAAAAGGCAATACACAATAAAAAGCACAGGCTGTAAAATATAAAACAAAGAAATGATTAAAAGTCAAAGTGCATAGGCTAACTGAAACTAATGAGTTTTTAGTCTAGATTTGAAGAGGGGTAAAGAGTCAATATTGCGGATGTCAGGGGGTAATGCATTCCAGAGTTGGGGAGCAGAGCAACTGAAAGCTCTACTCCCCATAGTACTGAGGCGGGCAGTGGGGACAGTAAGGAGGAGGGAGGAGGAGGAACGAAGGGAGCGAGAGGGAATAACAGTGTGAAGAAGATTAGACAGGTAAGGAGGGGCAAGATTGTGGATGGCTTTGAAAGTATGGAGGAGAACTTTAAAATGAATTCTGTGCTTAATGGGGAGCCAGTGGAGATGCTGTAGTACAGGGGTAATATGGTGAAATGAGGGGTTCTGGTAATGATGCGGGCAGCTGAGTTTTGGACCAGTTGCAGCTTGTGAAGGGATTTGTGAGGGAGACCAAAGAGGAGGGAGTTACAGTAGTCAAGACGTACAAGGATGGAAGAGGTGTGGGAGGAGAGGGAGGGGCGAAGACGATTAATGTTGCGTAGGTGAAAGTAGGCGGACCTAGTGATGTTGTTAATGTGGGAGTGGAATGATAGAGAACTGTCTAGGATGACACCCAAGCTCTTGACCTGGGGAGAGGGGGAAACAGAAGACTTCTGTTTTGTCACTGTTAATTTTTAAGAAGTTGGAGGTGAACCAGGATTTGATTTTGGATAAGCATGAGGGGGGAGTGACAGATGGTTTTCCGGATAGGTAGAGCTGGGTGTCGTCATCAAAACAGTGGAAATTGATGTTAAATTTACGGAAGATGTTGCCAAGTGGAAGGAGATAGGTGATAAAGAGGAGGGGCCCCAGGACTGATCCTTGGGGTACGCCAGAGGTAACAGGGGAGGGTTGGGATTTAAAGGACTTGAGCTGTATGAACTGTGTACGACCAGATAGATATGAGTGGAACCAGTCTAAGGGGTGTCAGTGATGCCAATGGAGGAAAGTCTCTGGAGGAGGATGGGGTGAGAGATAGTGTCAAAGGCTGCACTTAAATCGAGGAGGATGAGGATGGAAAGTAGTCCTAAGTCAGCTGCCATGAGAAGATCATTGGTAATTTTTATGAGGGCGGTTTCAGTGCTGTGTAGGGGGCGAAATCCAGATTGAAAGTGCTCATAGATGGGGGTTGTGAGAGAGATGAGAGTGGAGTTGAGAGACTACAATTTTTTCTAATATTTTGGAGATGAAGGGAAGGTTGGAAATGGGGCGGAGGTTATTAAAATCAGAAGGGTCAGATCCAGGTTTCTTAAGTATTGGAGTAACAGCAGCAACTTTGAAGGGTGGAGGAACAGTTCCAGTGCTAAGTGAAGAGTTGATGATGGCAGAGATGATGGGGAGGAGGGAAGGAAGGCAGGATTTTACAAGGGTTGTGGGTAGGGGATCAAGCTGACAGGTGGAGGACTTTGACTTGGTGATGAGGTCAGATATTTCAGAGGGCTCCGGGAGTTGGAAGGTGGATAGGATCTGGCAAAGGGGGAAGAATTCAGGGGAGGGGAGAGAAGATGGGTTGGACTGGAGATGTTGGTGAATATTGTGAATTTTTGCATTGAAAAAGTCCATTAAGGTATTGCATGTTTCAGTTGAATACAGGTGGGTGGGGAGTGAGTCAGGTGGCTTGATGATTCTGTTGAATTTTGTGAAATTCTGTTGTCAGTTTGTGAAAAAGTGACAGACCGAGTTTTAACAGGAGCAATACAGTTCAGGATGTCTTGTAGACTATTGTTGTAGAGAGTGACAACTTCATCAGGGGAGAGGAGGTGGTCAGGAATCTGAATATGTTCAAGGGAGGCAGAGAGAGTGTCAATGTTAATGTTTTTGATGTTACGGAAAGAGATGGGGCGGGGAGTCTTGATGATAAAGGGAGAGAGGGTGATACTGAAGGTGACAAGAGAGTGGTCAGATATGGGAAAGTGATCAGCTGAGCAGTTGAAGGGTGAGAGGCCAGAGCAGCAGATTAAGTCCGTAGTAAAAGATACTCAGTGGTTTGACCTGTTTGGCTGCTCAGTTGTCCAGCTGCCATCACTGTTTATCTGCTTCCACTCATCTTACTAACAGACAAATAGCCTCTTATTAGCTATCTGGTGTGTTAGTTAGTTAGCTGTCAAACATCTGTCTCATCCTTCATGGGATTATAAGACAAAAAAACAAACGTCTCCATTCAACATGAAAGGAGACGCATTCAAACACAGTCGGGTGTGTGTGATTCAGTTTCCTGTCTAGCAGCTTCCTGACAGCAGAAACACAAAGTGTAAATATTGTCAAGTCACATTGTTCTCCAGTAAATGAAACAACACGTTTAACATGGACGCTGAATATAACATGAAGGAAAATATAACGTTCAGACGTCCCTCAACTTTTTACATTTGTTCTGGTACAAAATGACCCTGAAAATCATGATTTGAAATATGTTTTCTTTGACACTAGTGTGAGTCTCTGTTAGCTAGCTAGTGCTACTGAATATCTTAGCACGGGTTATCAATACTAGTGATGACAACAACTATCAGAAAGTGAAGATGTGCTCACTAGAGTGAATCCAGAGTCCATCATAGACTTGTACTCGTGAGCCTCGGCTCAGGATGTAGAGAACCTGGACTATGGACACATCTCAGGTACAGCAGGAGTGCAGCAGAAGTCACCTGTAAAAAGCCTCCAGTGGAGTGACAGGACAGTGATTGAAACGTCCTTCCTAGTGAGGATCAACACGTCTCAGAAACAGGAGGACGCTACAACAACATGAGCCTCCTCACTACTGTGAGCAAAACCACAAGCAACCTGTGAGCTGTGTAGCTGAGCAGGAGGATGGAAGCTGATATCAGTGAGGCTGCTGAGAGTCCTTCACTGCTGTTTTAATGTGTCACTGCTGTTAGAGTTTAGGAGCATGCACACCTGTAGTTGTTCTCTTTGTGCAGGTTATGATGTCTGTGCATCATATTACAGTCTGATGTTACACCGACTTTTATCATCTGTTTCAGGGTTCCCGGTTGGATGGGTTGTTGGTTCGGTTCTCTGTACTCTTGTAGTTGGTGTTGGTGTTGTTGTTGGTGTTGTTGGTGTTGTTCTTGGAGTCAAGCGTTACAAGTCACAAAGACGTAAGAATGGTGAGTTTAAATGAGCAGAAAACACAACAAAAGTTCTTAATATCTGTCACATTTACAGAGTTTTAACATTTGTTTTGATTTTCTCAGACATAAAACTTCCTGTTGCTATCTATGCAAAATCCACAGTCAGCATTTATTGATTATTGAGTACATTAAATATTAATATTTCAAAGACATGAATCATAGTAGGTTGTTAATTTCTACAGCTAAACGTCATTCAGTTCCTTCCATGTTTTCTATTGAATCACTTCATATTTTAAATGCAGGGCTTGAATTTGACAGTTAATCATCTGTACTGTAAAACTTTTTATTTTATTATAATACAACAGTGAACAAACAAACAGTTACACACCATAACAAGATATTTATGTGTTACGTGTGTTTTAGTTCAAACATATCAGTTAAATGGACACAACACACTTGATGTGAATATTAAGTGGAGAACTTGTGTTTCCAACGTTGTGTTTTCTTTAATATAATTGTTGTTTTCTCTCCTGCAGACACAAGTGTTTTGTAACCCGTCCACATGATCAACAGGAGCTTCTCTAGTTTGACACGTGCCTTAAAGTTCACCGTCTCTGCGCTTATATGTATTTTATATATATATATATATATATATATATATATATATATATATGTTGATTTATGTCAAGACCAGTTTGAGCTTTAGACCCAAAGAGTGAAGATATTTGTGGAGCAGTTGGGGCATTTCAGCCGTGTTTCATTCATCCAAAGGGTGTGTTTTAAGTTGAGGCCTGGTTTTTAGGGTTAACAGTAGAAACAGACGCCTGTAGAAACCTGTTAGCTGTAAAATAGAGATGAAGATTCAGCTTCCTGTCTTACTGCAGCAGGACCAGCAGGGGGCAGTGTAGCAAACACTTGGATCAAATATGAGACACTGAAATGCTCCAAACACAGAGGACACAACAGTTTCAGCTGCCTGATCTGAAACTTGTTTTATATCCATAACCACAATCCCACAAATGTAACCTCATTAACTCATATCAGAGGAAGCTCATAAACAATTTATTCAAATAAATAATGACAAGAAAACAAACAGTGGCATTAAAAGAGGCTTGAAAACACCCCAAACTAACCTATAAATGTTCAAAAACGTTGTTTCAATGATCTGTCTGCTGATGACGTTTGTTCACTTGTTTCTGTTTATTTCATTAATTGGTTTATTTAATAGGGAACATGCATCTTGATAAATATTGCTGTAAATATGCTGAGTTAATCAAAAGTCTGGTTTTCATCCACATTCCCTGAACACATGTTACATAGTCGCCCTGAAATACTGCATTCAGAAATATAAAACACAACACGAGCATATGAAGAGATGTTTTAAGTCAAGTTAAGTTAGCAGCAGCCTGCATGGAAGCTGCTGTCTGTAATCAGTCCATATGAGGACCATTATAGAAAAGCTCTATAAGCATATTTATATATATAGATTATATATAGATGCAGTCCAGTTAACAAATATTATTTGACTTGGACATGAAGAGAAATATAAGACTTCCTGAACTAAAGTCTGCTGTTATGATTTGAATTGATGTGAATGTTTGCAGCTACATTTGAATAAAATGTGATTTATTTATTTTTTACTTTTTATCGATCATGTGATATTTCTTTGTATTTTAAACGTGTTGAATCAGAACCTGTCAGGTTTCATGCTGAACTATAAACTGTTGACTGTAATATTTGAATATTGATGAAAGTTCATGTATGTTTATGTTGTTACCTGATCATGAACTCATAATTTCAGGTGTTTCTTCTTCATTATATCCAAACGTTTAAATAAAAGATGAAAAATGTCAAACTGTATGTTGGGACTGATTTGAATGTTTCTGTCTGTTCAGACTTTGATATCAGAAACTAAAGTGATGACACTGTACAGGCTGGATTTAAGATTATCGTCATGCAGTATCTGTTTATATGAATATCATTTCTTATTATTAGATCCACAAGGTCTAATTTAAAACCTAGTTGTAACTTTCATAAGGCGGGGCCACTGCTCAGTCTGACCCTCGAACCCTCGAAGACTTTTCAGGTGTGAAACAGACTTTTGACGACCTGTAAAGAGCTGATGACTGATCAGAAACATGTACAGTTATAAATCAGTTATCAGTCATTAACTTCCTGTGACTCTGCCTCCTGAGTGTTTGGTGGTGACACTTCCTGTGGTTCTGGAGGTCCAACTCCCAGCTTCCTGTTGGCCCACTTCCTGTTTCTATGGTTCTGGGCTCAGTGACCGGCTGGGGGCTGCCTTCCTGGTTTCCTGTCTTCTGGAGTTATCCCACCTTCATCACCTGCCTCCAGAGCCTACATTGATGTCACCTAGGTCGTCCTCTGGAGTGGTTCGGCCTGTCTGGTTGTCCTCCTGCGTGTCCTCCACAGCGGTCTGGTCGTCCTTGACAACGACTCCATCCATCAGTCTCAGGCCAGCAACATGAGAACCTGCTCCATTAGTGTGAACATAAAGCACTGATCTCAGGGAGTATTTTGTCATTTATCATCCTTTTGTTGTGTTTCTCAGATAGTTTAAACTATTTCACAATAAAAGACTGGACTGTAACTCCTGCCTTTGTTCATGTGTCCTAACAGACAAGACATTGAGTTGGTGATATTCCTGGAGACAGACTATCCTGAGGAGATATCAGTGTTACTGCAAGATAAATATTCTTCACATACAGCATGTGGAAATGCCGCTTTTATTGTGAAACACCAGTTCCGGATGTGCTGCAGGTGCTAAAAAACAGAAAGTAAAGTGTGTCTGGCTGCAGTGACGCTGTCAGTGTGGTTAAAGCTTCGTCATATAGATGTGCAGGTGATGTCTGGTCTCCAGGTGACATCGACAGCTATGCAGCTTCTTCCTCTCGTGTGTGTTTCTCTCCTGACTTGGTCTGGAACAACGTTTGGTGACGGAAACGGTAAGAAAACCAATGACTTCAACTGACAACCACACTGAATTCATGTGTTCATTGGATGAGATGATAAATGTGTGAATCCATGCAGAATAAAAATGACTCCATATATATAGCAGGTAGATGACGTCATCAGCGCAACTGTGACGTCAGAGTAGAGGAGTCATCAGTGCAGTGATATGTATCTAGGTGTGGTGCAGGTGACGTGATGTGATTACAGCTTCTCTCTGATTCATTACAGTCTCATAATAGAGCTGCTCAGAGTTGACGTGTTCATGATCATTTAGGAGACGGCATACTGTCAGAAGTATGACGTCATGAGTTCAGATGTGACGTCATGGCTGCTGCAGATGTGAGGGTGGAGCAGGCGGATGTGCAGGGTGTCTCCATCCTGTCATGAGAAGGTAAAACAGTTAGTGAGAAGCTGCCTTCCTCTGGATCCAAGCTGACTGAGAGCTGCAGCACTGATGATGGATTTATGAACACATTAAAATGTCTTTCAAGCACCTGCTTTAATACTCGGAGTCAAACATTTCTTATTCATCACAGAGTGAAAATGTTGATGCATCATTAGATATTCACTTTACTGTCATAGAGGATTAAAGAAACCAGGAAATATTCACATTACGAAGCTGCAAACAGAAAATATTCACAATGATTAATCAATTATCAAAATAGTTTATGATTAAACTTCTATTGATTATATCAGCTGTATTTTTTCTTTTAGTCATTTAGTAATGTTTAGTCTCCTCTTCTTCTCTCTCAGTATTTCAGGTAGAAATACCTGTTTATGTAATACCTGTTACCTGGGCGTGTAGACAGATTGTGTAATACACCTGGAGCATCAGAGCAGCAGTGTTACAGTAATGGTTCAACCTCATTAACAGACATCATTTCACCTTCTCTCCAACATGTGAAGCAACAGTTGTCTGTTTACACATCAGGTTGTTGAGGTCGCTGTAATCTGTCTAATCTGCTGGTAAACTGCTGCTTCAGAGTAACTGAGGTGTGAATGTGTTATCTGACTTCATGTCTTTCGGGCCCAGGTGTCCACGTACCTGTGGAAGAAGGAGGCGACGCTATTTTACCCTGCTCCCTCAGCACCAAGGAGAACATTGAGAAAATGGTGTTTGACTGGAAGAAAGACGGTCAGACGGAGGTTTTCTTCTATGAAGCAGGCAAACATTACAACAACGGCCGTGCAGGTCAAGATGAGCAGTTCAAAGGTCGAGTTTTTCATTTTCAAGATGAATTAAAGTCCGGCAACGCCTCCATAAAAATACTAAATACTAAGATGACCGACAACGGAAGCTACACGTGTAATTTCCCGGGAAGACAAATGTCCCACATTATACTGTTTGTAGGTGAGTATTGTTTTAGAAGAGTTTTAAAGGCTGACTGCTTTAGACTGAATGGACTAAACCTTTATATACTGCACCAGTCAAAGGACACACTTCTTCATTTGAATGAATGGGAAGGTGCGTCCACATGTTGACTGGTACTGTGTCTATATATGATGCATTTAGAGTCTTTTATTAACATTTCCACAAATATGTGAGTGACCTACATCAGATGATCCGCTCTATTCAACATATCTGACGTCTATGTAGCTGTTTACTTTTCACCTTCAGTGTAATAAAGGAACAAACTAAATTTCCCTCCTCATGTCTGTCAGCTGGTGGATGTGTTGCTCTGTGTTTCCTCAATAGTTTCATCTTCTTAAATATCAGTTTAAATATGATGATCTGTTCTTGATGTATATCACGCTGTCATTCTGACATAATATGTTCTGTTTTACATTTTAGATCCCGACCCAGAGCGCTCTATATTAACCTCTTAGTGCTCATTACAGTGATGTAGGCTCCTGCTTCTTTATGCCGACACATTTTATAGTTCATAAGTGTGTGATGGTGAAGAACTGGTCCACGTCCACCGCATCACTGTAAAGTAAACTGTGGAAGGTTTCATGTAGTTAGTCAGTCTTATTTGTAGCTCTAACACAGGTCATTTGGTGAAGCATAAAAGTGAAAAACATGGAAGCTTTCTTGTTCTTTTCTGTTATCTTAATTTTCACATACAGTACACCAGTCATAATATAGACTAGCAGGCTGAAATTGACAGGATATTTCCATCAACATGTCTTTAATATCTGGACCAGATTTCAGGTTGATGGACAGAAGCGGCTCTGAGATATTTCAGAAAGAGCAGTGATGAGCATCTCCAGCAGATGTCGACAGAGCTCTTTAAAACTTCTTTAAACTTAATAAATAATATTGATAAATATATTTAACGACACTGAAAAGTTTCTTTAAATGTTAAAGTTTTCTATAAAAATAAGTTTTTAATATTTAGATAAAGATTTTCAGGTTTATTATCATTGAATCGCGTCTCCTTCACAGATAAAACAGTTTGTCTCTGATGTGGGTCTCTCAGCACCACAGAAAGTCCAACTACATTAACTTCCATACATGGTCCGGCAGCTCATTTTAGTGGCTTCAAGCTCAGAGTGTTTTCACGGTGCAGAGTTTCTATTGGACGAAAGCAGCTGTCAATCAAACACACATGGCGCTCGCGTGCAGGTGCGCTCCTCTGATTGGCTGATGGAGTTAAAAGTCTGGAAGGTTCGTCACTTTACGTCGTAGAAAGATGCGGATTGGCTAGTTTTGTTGCTGGGCGTTTCCTGATTTCACTGATACTCAACATCATTGGTCAAATCTTTTATCGATCAGTTAAATTGATTAAAATGTCGGAGTTTCCGAAGTTTGACGAGCGGCGCTAAAACTAGACGAAGTAAATAATTCACGTTTATTCAGATTATTTTTATTCTCACTTGAATTTATACGAGCTGGATTTAATCTGTGGATGTTTGTTGTTTAAAACGAGCCCTCGTTAGCTCATTAATATCAGTTATTAAGACAATAAAAGCCTTTAAACTGCAGCGAGACATGCTAGCAGCTAAATTACTAACTGTCTACTGCCGTAAAGTGTGACGCTGCCGTTTTTATGTCGTGAATCCTAAATGGAGACGCTTACATCGGTTGAAAAACGAACATTTAAGCTTTCAAACGAGGTGTAATATGTGTGTGTTGACGTCTACAGTCAACATGAAAACATGTCGTATATTTATTTATTGTTTTTACGTGTAAATGTGGGGTCGCATGCAACCTCCGCGCCTTAAAAGGTTAAAAGACAGAACACCGGAAAACATCCCAGGTGAGTCCTGACTGTGATGACGTCACTGGTCAGTTTTCCATTCTGATAATAAATAAATTGATCAAATGTTTATCAATGACACAATGAAACCCTGATCAATAAGTGACTTACACACCTTTCAATAGAGTATTTTTTATATTTCATAATCCACATGTACACACAGAGAAGAGATGAACACAACAACATGTTTCATTTCTAATATTATAATTGTTCTTCATACGCTGTTGTTTCTGTTCACAGGTGTTGCTTCAAAGCCAGTTATCATGAGACTTGATGAAACAAAGGACTGGGCTCTGCTGCGGTGTGAGGTCCGAGGTCATTCTCCAGAACCGGAGGTAGAGTGGCAGGACAGAGCTGGAAACGTCCTTCCTGCTGAGAAGACGCAGTTCTCAGATCAAGAAGGCCGTTTCGACATCACCCTCCAAACTACTGTGACCAAAACTGGCCACTACCGCTGTGTAGCCACACAGAAGAAGATCAGCCATCAGATTTATACTGAGACCTTGGTGCATCTAGACCAGGGGTGCCCAACCAGTCGATCGCGGTCTACCAGTCGATCGCAGGCGGAGTTTCAGTCGATCGCGAATGACAAAAAAAAAAAAATATACAGTTTGGTAAACACCTTTTAAAAAAGGGGTCTCAAACTCGCGGGCCCCGGGCCAACTGTGGCCCCCGGGACGATAATTTGCGGCCCGTCTTAATATGAAAGATTAATGTTAGTGCGGCCCGCAAAATTGATATGAATTACACTTGTTGTGTGCGGAGCTGAATGAACCAATCACGGTTAGGTATATGGCTCTGGTGGGCGGGACATCGGCAAGGCTGTCCGGTGGCTCAGCTGCGCGCAGGAGAAGCCGTGAAGCCCCTCTCAAGGCCCCGCAATCACCGTAGTACGCCGCGTTCCGCATCGGAGGATTGCAGCATAGTAGTTACGCCAGCTCTGTAAAGCTCCACCTCGCTACAAGTCTGCCCCGGAGGACACGAAGAAGAGTGTCGTCTCTCTCTCTCTGCGTGTGTGCGAGTCGCAGGGGCCACACACACAGCCTGTGCAAAGCGCAGGATGAAAAACGGACTTTTAAATGAATATAAACTTCATTAAAAGAAGACATGTCTGGGCAAAAGTGGACGTTTTGACACCGTATTTACAGACATGGATCCACAGCGTCTCGCTGCTTTATGTGTACTATGAAGCAGCGTCCATATTGGTCGACGTCTCCATGGCAACAAACAACAAGTCCAAGTACAGGTCCAGACTTACTGATGAGCACCTTCAAGCCCTACTGAGGGTCTCCACTGCTTCTTCCCTCAAGCCAAATGTGGCTCGCCTATGTGAGAAGAAGCGCTGCAGGTCTCTAGCAGCAAGAAGTAGGCAGGAGAAGCCTTGTTCAGAACAGTTCAGGTTTAATGTTATATTCATGTTCAGAAAGTTTAAGGTTAAATAACTATTAATACAGACATTTGAAACTGAATAAAAATATAATTAATTTCTCTAATCAGCCAGTCAGTCAGTTAATATGTGGTTTCTTCAGTCGTCTGTGTCTGCTGTATGATCATTTTTTAATTTTATTTGTTTATTTAATTCATTATTTTGTGTTAAAAATAAAGGCATTTGAGAACATTTGAATGTTTTATAAACGCTTTTCTTGTGGAAATCCTGATGCGGCCCAGCCTTACCCAGACTCTGCCTCCAGCGGCCCCCAGGTCAATTGAGTTTGAGACCCCTGTTTTAAAACGAAGTTGCGCCTGCTGTTGGTTGCAACAGTGTGACGTCAGGAACTTTACGCACTTGGAGGCTGAGCTCCGCCGTGAGGGCAAAGACAGTGTGGAACTTGCCCGTTATGAGCGCCGGTTTACTGACTTTGCGTCCATCGAGCCTGTTGCTCAGTTTCTGTGCTTTCCATTTGGTGAAAATGTTGATGTGGATTGCATTGCGCCCAAAGTAGCACTCTTCAGCCTGGACTCCAGTGCTGTCGAGGATGAAATTCTCACACTGAAAAATGACATTGAGATCAAATGCAGAGCAACACCTGGGATAACTGGCGATTTCTGGAACCTGCTGCTGGAAGAGAAGTAGCCAAACCTCAGACAATGCGCACTGAATATGACCCTTTTTGGATCAACATATTTGTGTGAGTCTGCCTTTTCACACATGAAAATAATCAAGTCCAAGTACAGAACCACACTGACTGATAAACTAAGGTACTAAGGTAGAAAAGTGTTTATTATTATTATGGTTATTATTAGGCTACTATTATTATTATTATTATTTTAGTAGTAGTAGTAGTAGTATCTTGAATGACATATTCATATCATATCAATACACTTAGAGGAGTATTTTATCTGTCTGTCAGATTCATTTAAATCCAACTGCTGGTTTCCCATTGCCACTCTCCAGTGAAATTTTCATTTTGAAATATTGGACTTCTCTTCTCCTCCTTCCTCCTTTTGGAGTGTTCTTTTCTGTAGGTGTGTGTGTGTGTGTGGTTGAGAGAGAGAGACGATGTGCCTCTGAAGTTCTGTTTTGGACAACCTATTTGTGACATGTTGATCAGCTAATTTTTTGTGCATTTATACTGCCTATTCTCCTCCTGTACAAATAAAAACTCAACTACGTGTCATCTGCGATTGCGGCTCCATGTTTGAATTATTGCCCGGCCCTTGATCTTGACTTGGTAGATCTCGGCATGCCATCAACTTCAAAAGTAGATCTTGGTTAAAAAAAGGTTGGGCACCCCTGATCTAGACGGTTAGTGGAGTTTTAATCTTCACATAAAATAGTTCATGTGTTGTCTGTGTTTGCTGTGACCAATCTGCTGAGCATCAATCAACTCATTGAGACCCTCTGAGGTCGTAGCACTTGTACTTTTTATGGTGTCATTTTATAGGAACAAATCCTTAATTCACATACAAACCCTGTAATAGATTTATAAATGACTGACACAACCTGATCTTAAAGAAAGTCATAAAAACACAACATGTGATCGATTTAGAGACTAAAACCATTAAAATCAGTTTTAAACAACAAGTGAAAACAAATAAAAGCTTCTGAAAATGAAGAATTAATGTGTCACCAAAATATACTGAAGATTTAATAGCTGTATCTTGATATAGAGAGAGTGCTTTATTAATCCCAATGAGAGAGTTCAGTGTTACAGCAGCTGAGTCACATAAACAACATAAGATCAAAATACCCCCCCTGTCTTAAGTCTGTTCTTGAAGACATGTTGGATGAAGTTGTTTAGAGCTCCTGTGCTGCAGTCAGAGAAGATCCTCTACTGCTGGTGATAGACGCTGAAATAATAAAACATCAATAACTGAAGTAGAGACTAAACTACAACGCTGAGCTTCTCTCTAGTTAACAACACACAGTAAGATGTGTAAAAAGTTGATGTGAGATTTCCTCAGTAGTAAAAGATACTCAGTGGTTTGACCTGTTTGGCTGCTCAGTTGTCCAGCTGCCATCACTGTTTATCTGCTTCCACTCATCTTACTAACAGACAAATAGCCTCTTATTAGCTATCTGGTGTGTTAGTTAGTTAGCTGTCAAACATCTGTCTCATCCTTCATGGGATTATAAGACAAAACAACAAACTTCTCCATTCAACATGAAGCAGTGTGTGAGTGTAAACGTGTGTTTACACATACGGATACAAAGTGGTGTTCAGTCTCAGCCTCTCATCAATCTGTAGCTCTGTGTTAGTATGTTGTGTTGAACATGTCATTTACATACTCTGCTCTGATTGGACCGTTTGCTCTGATGTAATCAGTGTGAACCAACAGTGTGTCGGTAGCTCGTTAATAAACGTCGTAGAGCGAATACGTCCAGATGACAGTAAATAACAGAAAAGTACCGAGAGCATCATGTGACCCCTTTAACTAGAAACTAGGAACAAACTGTAAATATACACAATGACAACATGATGCTGTGCAGCTCATTATAGCATGTAGGCTAATTATTCAACCAATCACACATGCTGTATGATATTAGCATGAGGCTGTTTATAGTGTGACACACACATGATTTACAGTCAGGTGTGTGTGATTCAGTTTCCTGTCTAGCAGCTTCCTGTCTAGCAGAAACACAAAGTGTAAATATTGTCAAGTCACATTGTTCTCCAGTAAATGAAACAACACGTTTAACATAGACGCTGAATATAACATGAAGGAAAATATAACGTTCAGACGTCCCTCAACTTTTTACATTTGTTCTGGTACAAAATGACCCTGAAAATCATGATTTGAAATATGTTTTCTTTGACACTAGTGTAAGTCTCTGTTAGCTAGCTAGTGCTACTGAATATCTCAGCAAGGGTTATCAATACTAGTGATGACAACAACTATCAGAAAGTGAAGATGTGCTCACTAGAGTGAATCCAGAGTCCATCATAGACTTGTACTCGTGAGCCTCGGCTCAGGATGTAGAGAACCTGGACTATGGACACATCTCAGGTACAGCAGGAGTGCAGCAGAAGTCACCTGTAAAAAGCCTCCAGTGGAGTGACAGGACAGTGATTGAAACGTCCTTCCTAGTGAGGATCAACACGTCTCAGAAACAGGAGGACGCTACAACAACATGAGCCTCCTCACTACTGTGAGCAAAACCACAAGCAACCTGTGAGCTGTGTAGCTGAGCAGGAGGATGGAAGCTGATATCAGTGAGGCTGCTGAGAGTCCTTCACTGCTGTTTTAATGTGTCACTGCTGTTAGAGTTTAGGAGCATGCACACCTGTAGTTGTTCTCTTTGTGTAGGTTATGATGTCTGTGCATCATATTACAGTCTGATGTTACACCGACTTTTATCATCTGTTTCAGGGTCCATTCATGGATGGGTTGTTGCTACTGTAGTTCTCGCTGTTCTTTTAGTTGTTGTTGTTGGTGTTGGTGTTGTTGGTGTTCTTGGAGTCAAGCGTTACATCTCACAAGAACGTAACAAAGGTGAGTTTAAATGAGCAGAAAACACAACAAAAGTTCTTAATATCTGTCACATTTACAGAGTTTTAACATTTGTTTTGATTTTCTCAGACATAAAACTTCCTGTTGCCATCTATGCAAAATCCACAGTCAGCATTTATTGATTAAGTACATTAAATATTAATATTTCAAAGACATGAATCATAGTAGGTTGTTAATTTCTACAGCTAAACGTCATTCAGTTCCTTCCATGTTTTCTATTGAATCACTTCATATTTTAAATGCAGGGCTTGAATTTGACAGTTAATCATCTGTACTGTAAAACTTTTTATTTTATTATAATACAACAGTGAACAAACAAACAGTTCAAATCAAATCAAATTTTATTTATATAGCCCAAAATCACAAAATACATTTGTCTCAGAGGCTTTACAATCTGTACAGGGAGTGACACCCTCTGTCCTTAGACCCTCGATTAGTGAGGAAAAACTTGTTTACCAAAAGCCTGTGAATATTCTCATTCATCCAGGTCATAGTTATCTCAAGGAGATTAAATCGATCGCAACTGGACTTGGTTATTTGTCTTTGAAGACGTTTCACCTCTCATCCAAGAGGCTTCATCAGTTCATGCTCGCTTGACTAGGCTGGGACTAGTCCAACTAGCTGGTGTAGAAACCCAGGTATTTAACCTCTGTGGAGGCAGTCACATGACCAGTGATGTCATTGGCTCATTAACTCTCCATGTGCCCAACGACAGTCGTTTAGTGACAGTCGTTGGGGGTGGTGAAAGTTAGTTTCGACTTCGTTAGTGCTCTATTGTGTTATAACGACAGTCGTTAGAGTCACATGGGGTCTTTTGTGAATGGCTCTTGTTCTTAGAGGCTAAGTTCCTGAATCTCCTGGGAATAGATGAAAGGGCAGCATTGTAAATTGGAGATAGATGGTGTCTCAGACCTCCTCCTCTGTTTAGGGATGGTTTTTCTAATTTCACATAGATGGCTTCTTTTACCCCTCTTTCAAACCATCTATCCTCTCTGTCCAGGATGTGAACATTGTTGTCATCAAAGGAGTGAGATTTCTCCTTGAGGTGTAAGTAGAATTTGTCTGTTTTCTCTTTCAGCCCTTCTACGGTGAAATTAATCTGTCTTATCCGCTCATTGAGGAGTTGGTTTTGTGCTTTTCCTATGATTATTTCCCACTGTCACTAAACGACTGTCGTTGGGCACATGGAGTGTTAATGAGCCAATGACATCACTGGTCATGTGACTGCCTCCACAGAGGTTAAATACCTGGTTTCTACACCAGCTAGTTGGACTAGTCCCAGCCTAGTCAAGCGAGCAGGAACTGATGAAGCCTCTTGGATGAGAGGTGAAACGTCTTCAAAGACAAATAACCAAGTCCAGTTGCGTTTGATTTAATCTACTTGAGATTGTTTACCAAAAAACCTTTTAACAGGGAAAAAGCTGGAAGAAACCCCAGGAAGAGCCTCAGAGGAGGGATCCCTCTCCCAGAACGGACAGACGTGCAATGATGTCACATGTACAGAACAAATCAACACACACATATACACACAATGAATTATAGTGAATTACAATGATAAAATGAGAATAGTTACACACCATAACAAGATATTTATGTGTTACGTGTGTTTTAATTCAAACCTATCAGAATATTAAGTGGAGAACTTGTGTTTCCAACGTTGTGATTTTCTTTAATATAATTGTTGTTTTCTCTCCTGCAGACACAAGTGTTGTGTAACCCGTCCACATGATCAACAGGAGCTTCTCCAGTTTGACACGTGCCTTAAAGTTCACCGTCTCTGCTCTTATATGTATTATATATATATATATATATATATGTTGATTTATGTCAAGACCAGTTTGAGCTTTAGACCCAAAGAGTGAAGATATTTGTGGAGCAGTTGGGGCATTTCAGCCGTGTTTCATTTATCCAAAGGGTGTGTTTTAAGTTGAGGCCTGGTTTTTAGGGTTAACAGTAGAAACAGACGCCTGTAGAAACCTGTTGGCTGTAAAATAGAGATGAAGATTCAGCTTCCTGTCTTACTGCAGCAGGACCAGCAGGGGGCAGTGTAGCAAACACTTGAATCAAATATGAGACACTGAAATGCTCCAAACACAGAGGACACAACAGTTTCAGCTGCCGGATCTGAAACTTGTTTTATATCCATAACCACAATCCCACAAATGTAACCTCATTAACTCATATCAGAGGAAGCTCATAAACAATTTATTCAAATAAATAACGACAAGAAAACAAACAGTGGCATTAAAAGAGGCTTGAAAACACCCCAAACTAACCTATAAATGTTCAAAAACGTTGTTTCAATGATCTGTCTGCTGATGACGTTTGTTCACTTGTTTCTGTTTATTTCATTTATTGGTTTATTTAATAGGGAACATGCATCTTGATAAATATTGCTGTAAATATGCTGAGTTAATCAAAAGTCTGGTTTTCATCCACATTCCCTGAAC
This sequence comes from Pampus argenteus, assembly GCA_036937835.1. Classification (NCBI taxonomy): domain Eukaryota; kingdom Metazoa; phylum Chordata; class Actinopteri; order Scombriformes; family Stromateidae; genus Pampus; species Pampus argenteus. The sequence goes on along the minus strand of CM072863.1, from coordinate 1,628,773 downwards.
ACATGTTACATAGTCGCCCTGAAATACTGCATTCAGAAATATAAAACACAACACGAGCATATGAAGAGATGTTTTAAGTCAAGTTAAGTTAGCAGCAGCCTGCATGGAAGCTGCTGTCTGTAATCAGTCCATATGAGGACCATTATAGAAAAGCTCTATAAGCATATTTATATATATAGATTATATATAGATGCAGTCCAGTTAACAAATATTATTTGACTTGGACATGAAGAGAAATATAAGACTTCCTGAACTAAAGTCTGCTGTTATGATTTGAATTGATGTGAATGTTTGCAGCTACATTTAAATAAAATGTGATTTTATTTTTATTTACTTTTTATCGGTCATGTGATATTTCTTTGTATTTTAAACGTGTTGAATCAGAACCTGTCAGGTTTCATGCTGAACTATAAACTGTTGACTGTAATATTTGAATATTGATGAAAGTTCATGTATGTTTATGTTGTTACCTGATCATGAACTCATAATTTCAGGTGTTTCTTCTTCATTATATCCAAACGTTTAAATAAAAGATGAAAAATGTCAAACTGTATGTTGGGACTGATTTGAATGTTTCTGTCTGTTCAGACTTTGATATCAGAAACTAAAGTGATGATACTGTACAGGCTGGATTTAAGATTATCGTCATGCAGAATCTGTTTATATGAATATAATTTCTTATTATTAGATCCACAAGGTCTAATTTAAAACCTAGTTGTAACTTTCATAAGGCGGGGCCACTGCTCAGTCTGACCCTCGAACCCTCGAAGACTTTTCAGGTGTGAAACAGACTTTTGACGACCTGTAAAGAGCTGATGACTGATCAGAAACATGTACAGTTATAAATCAGTTATCAGTCATTAACTTCCTGTGACTCCGCCTCCTGAGTGTTTGGTGGTGACACCTGTGGTTCTGGAGGTCCAACTCCCAGCTTCCTGTTGGCCCACTTCCTGTTTCTATGGTTCTGGGCTCAGTGACCGGCTGGGGGCTGCCTTCCTGGTTTCCTGTCTTCTGGAGTTATCCCACCTTCATCACCTGCCTCCAGAGCCTACATTGATGTCATCCAGGTCGTCCTCTGGAGTGGTTCGGCCTGTCTGGTTGTCCTCCTGCGTGTCCTCCACAGCGGTCTGGTCGTCCTTGACAACGACTCCATCCATCAGTCTCAGGCCAGCAACATGAGGACCTGCTCCATTAGTGTGAACATAAAGCACTGATCTCAGGGAGTATTTTGTCATTTATCATCCTTTTGTTGTGTTTCTCAGATAGTTTAAACTATTTCACAATAAAAGACTGGACTGTAACTCCTGCCTTTGTTCATGTGTCCTAACAGACAAGACATTGAGTTGGTGATATTCCTGGAGACAGACTATCCTGAGGAGATATCAGTGTCACTGCAAGATAAATATTCTTCACATACAGCATGTGGAAATGCCTCTTTTATTGTGAAACACCAGTTCCGGGTGTGCTGCGGGTGCTTCGAAACCGAAAGTAAAGTGTGTCTAGCTGCAGTGACGCTGTCAGTGTGGTTAAAGCTTCGTCATATAGATGTGCAGGTGATGTCTGGTCTCCAGGTGACATCGACAGCTATGCAGCTTCTTCCTCTCGTGTGTGTTTCTCTCCTGACTTGGTCTGGAACAACGTTTGGTGACGGAAACGGTAAGAATATATATAATAATATATATATATGACTTGATGGCTCCACGGTAGGCTGTCTGTTGCGCAGCTCTCTACTCGTTTCCTTGTTTTTCGACTCTCGTTGTCGTGTTAGTTGAATTTGTAACCCAGCATGGACCTGCGAGGTTTAGTGAGAGTAGTAGCCTTTTCTCTACTCTTGTTGGGACTTTGTTTACAGTCGGGATTAGCTGTTGGCGCTGCGCAACAGCGGGCTACTCCCGGAAGAGCGACCCGGAAACGCGAGGGAGAGTGGTGGGAGGAGAGGAGGGGGGCTGGAGGTGTATGTGAATGAGAGATGGTGTAACCCAGGACATATTACTGTGAAGGAGCAGCAAACCAAGTTCAACCAAAGACATTGAACTGTTAGCCGTTAGCGTTCGGCCATATCACCTAGCCTAGCCCGGGAGTTCTCGCATGTTATCGCGTTAACTCGGCCGATGGTACGGCAGCCTGCGAGGACATTCACACCATAGACATATATACATGTATAAGTATATATGTCTATGATTCACACCATTGTCTCTCAGTTACAGACGGCACATCCACATTCCCCACCACTCTCCCTAACCTCACCCAGTATGTTGAGATATATATATATATATATCTGCTGCAGTCGTCTCCACTGGTGAGGAATAACTGGTTCAGACGTTTGTCATGACTTATTTTTATTCATTAGGTTAAGTGACCATGTTTAAATAAGTGTGTATCATCTTCTTCTTTGTCCCATGTGCTCTCATTGTTTCAGGTAGAAATACTTTTGTTTGTGTATTTCTACTGAGCACCTGAGCAGATGTTAAACTGCATCCTGCTGCAGAGTATCTGCTCTCTGCCGAGAGGATGCAATGATGATTTAAAGGTGCACAAGGTTACAGAAAGAGGTTTTGTGATTTAACTATTTGGACCACAGAGTGGGTCGTGGCATTATGATGATACTACATATCAAACCAGTGGGGCTCATGATGTTCACATGAATACGATGCGTTCACAGTAAGACTCCGCCACCTGGTGGAGGTTATACAGTCGGTCAGTGAGACGTTCACCTGGTGTATAACTACAGCACAGAGACATTACAGAGACGACCACAGCAGCTTTAATATAATATATAACATAACTGTGGTGACGTAGTAAATGAGTTATCTGTCTTTCTAACTCACTCTGCATGTGAACACACTGATTAATACACGGTTATGTCTTCCAGGACCAGCTGTCATCAATATGGTGGTGTATGAAGACAGTGATGTCGTTTTACCCTGCTCCTTCAGCACTACGAACATCACGCAAGAGCTGTTTGACTGGAAGAGAGATGGTCTGAAGGAGGTGTTCATGTATGATAAAGGCGAACTTTACAATAATGGTCATACAGGTCAAGATGAGCAGTTCAGAGGACGAGTCTCACACTTTCCAAAACAACTGGAGTTCGGTAACGCTTCCATAACTATCAGAAACACAAAGGTGACTGACAGTGGAAGGTACACCTGTGATTTTCCACATCCTCAGCCAGTAAGACGAGCCAACATTGAGCTTGTTGTTGGTGAGTGAAACAGTTATAAAGACCCCTGCTCATTTACAGATGTGACTGGTTCAAGTGGTCCAGATGGGTTCAAATATTCAGGAAATCATGTCAGACGAGGCTAACATGTAAGAAGTGTGTAAAGTCACCAGATGTGTTGTGTGACTCTTTGACTGTAACCCATCAGGAACAAACCAGTCTCCTCTGTGAATGTGCTGCCAGCTTCAGATGGGACGTTTGTCAAATTGTTGACATACTGTCTAATAAAAAGGGTTGTAGGGTTCAGTTTTTCCTCAGTATTACATGTCTGATGTTGATGTTCATGATCATCTAAAAGACAGAACACCTGAAAACATCCCAGGTGAGTCCTGACTATGATGACGTCACTGGTCTCTACAGGTCTGAGTATCATTTAAAAACTGGATGTTTACCTCTAAGACGGTGAGATTTCCGTCTACACCTGAATGTGACGTCAGGTGCACGTGGACACGTTTAAACACAAACTAACGATGTTCAGTTTACTGTCATAAATACTGAATAAACCAGAAGATATTTACATTAAGACCTTTTACATTTTTTCTCATATAGAAGTGACTCAAGACAATAAATTGATTATCAAAATAATTGTCAGTTAATCATTCAGCTCTACCTGTATTGAATTATACTGAAAGGTTTTTCTAATATTTAGTTTAACCTCATTAATCACAGTGAAATCTTTCATCAGCTTCTGTTGGCGACCAAGAAACATTTTATATAAATGTAATGATCAGTTTTCTGTTCTGATAATAAATTGATTAAATGTTTATCAATGACACAATAAAACCCTGATCAATAAGTGACTTACACACCTTTCAATAGAGTATTTTTTTATATTTCATAATCCACATGTACACACAGAGAAGAGATGAACACAACAACATGTTTCATTTCTAATATTATAATTGTTCTTCATAAACTGTTGTTTATGTTCACAGGTGCAGCTCCAAAGCCAATTATCATGACACTTGATCAAACAAAGGACTGGGCTCTGCTGCGGTGTGAGGTCCGAGGTCATTCTCCAGAACTGGAGGTAGAGTGGCAGGACAGAGCTGGAAACGTCCTTCCTGCTGAGAAGACGCAGGTCTCAGATCAAGAAGGCCGTTTCTACATCACCCTCCAAACTACTGTGACCAAAACTGGCCACTACCGCTGTGTAGCCACACAGAAGAAGATCAACCATCAGATTTATACTGAGACCTTGGTGTATCTAGATGGTTAGTGGAGTTTTAATCTTCACATAAAATAGTTCATGTGTTGTCTGTGTTTGCTGTGACCAATCTGCTGAGCATCAATCAACTCATTGAGACCCTCTGAGGTCGTAGCACTTGTACTTTTTATGGTGTCATTTTATAGGAACAAATCCTTAATTCACATACAAACCCTGTAATAGATTTATAAATGACTGACACAACCTGATCTTAAAGAAAGTCATAAAAACACAACATGTGATCGATTTAGAGACTAAAACCATTAAAATCAGTTTTAAACCACAACCACCATACTCTGCTCTGATTGGACCGTTTGCTCTGATGTAATCAGTGTGAACCAACAGTGTGTCGGTAGCTCGTTAATACACGTCGTAGAGAAGCCAGAGACCGTGACCAAGAGTTATTTCATGTAGCCGAGTGGATTAATGTGGACGTGCAGGCAGAGTAACAAACTTGTGTCATTCAGTGTTACCTGTGTGCCACGTTGATGATGTCACACAAACTCACTAACATCAGTTTGTTTTCTTTTTTCCTTTTGGGTCGTATCTTAAAACGGAGCAGCTGAGAACCAAACAGGTGAGTCCTGATTTCATTCGCTGGTCTCTACAGGTGAATGTATGTGCTGTAAGTTTGGTGTCTCGGTAAACGTCAGTGTGTTGAGCCGACTGGATGTGTGTGATTCAGTTTCCTGTCTAGCAGCTTCCTGACAGCAGAAACACAAAGTGTAAATATTGTCAAGTCACATTGTTCTCCAGTAAATGAAACAACACGTTTAACATGGACGCTGAATATAACATGAAGGAAAATATAACGTTCAGACGTCCCTCAACTTTTTACATTTGTTCTGCTACAAAATGACCCTGTTATGGTTATCAATACTAGTGATGACAACAACTATCAGAAAGTGAAGATGTGCTCACTAGAGTGAATCCAGAGTCCATCATAGACTTGTACTCGTGAGCCTCGGCTCAGGATGTAGAGAACCTGGACTATGGACACATCTCAGGTACAGCAGGAGTGCAGCAGAAGTCACCTGTAAAAAGCCTCCAGTGGAGTGACAGGACAGTGATTGAAACGTCCTTCCTAGTGAGGATCAACACGTCTCAGAAACAGGAGGACGCTACAACAACATGAGCCTCCTCACTACTGTGAGCAAAACCACAAGCAACCTGTGAGCTGTGTAGCTGAGCAGGAGGATGGAAGCTGATATCAGTGAGGCTGCTGAGAGTCCTTCACTGCTGTTTTAATGTGTCACTGCTGTTAGAGTTTAGGAGCATGCACACCTGTAGTTGTTCTCTTTGTGTAGGTGATGATGTCTGTGCATCATATTACAGTCTGATGTTACACCGACTTTTATCATCTGTTTCAGGGTTCCCGGTTGGATGGGTTGTTGGTTCTTTTGTATTTGGTGTTGGTGTTGGTGTTGTTGTTGGTGTTGTTCTTGGAGTCAAGTGTTACAAGTCACAAAAACGTAAGAAAGGTGAGTTTAAATGAGCAGAAAACACAACAAAAGTTCTTAATATCTGTCACATTTACAGAGTTTTAACATTTGTTTTGATTTTCTCAGACATAAAACTTCCTGTTGCTATCTATGCAAAATCCACAGTCAGCATTTATTGATTATTAAGTACATTAAATATTAATATTTCAAAGACATGAATCATAGTAGGTTGTTAATTTCTACAGCTAAACGTCATTCAGTTCCTTCCATGTTTTCTATTGAATCACTTCATATTTTATATGCAGGGCTTGAATTTGACAGTTAATCATCTGTACTGTAAAACTTTTTATTTTATTATAATACAACAGTGAACAAACAAACAGTTACACACCATAACAAGATATTTATGTGTTACGTGTGTTTTAGTTCAAACATATCAGTTAAATGGACACAACACACTTGATGTAAATATTAAGTGGAGAACTTGTGTTTCCAACGTTGTGATTTCTTTAATATAATTGTTGTTTTCTCTCCTGCAGACAGAAGTGTTGTGTAACCCGTCCACATGATGAACAGGAGCTTCTCTAGTTTGACACGTGCCTTAAAGTTCACCGTCTCTGCTCTTATATGTATTATATATATATATATATATATATATATATATATATATATGTTGATTTATGTCAAGACCAGTTTGAGCTTTAGACCCAAAGAGTAAAGATATTTGTGGAGCAGTTGGGGCATTTCAGCCGTGTTTCATTTATTCATTTATCCAAAGGGTGTGTTTTAAGTTGAGGCCTGGTTTTTAGGGTTAACAGTAGAAACAGACGCCTGTAGAAACCTGTTAGCTGTAAAATAGAGATGAAGATTCAGCTTCCTGTCTTACTGCAGCAGGACCAGCAGGGGGCAGTGTAGCAAACACTTGAATCAAATATGAGACACTGAAATGCTCCAAACACAGAGGACACAACAGTTTCAGCTGCCGGATCTGAAACTTGTTTTATATCCATAACCACAATCCCACAAATGTAACCTCATTAACTCGTATCAGAGGAAGCTCATAAACAATTTATTCAAATAAATAATGACAAGAAAACAAACAGTGGCATTAAAAGAGGCTTGAAAACCCCCCAAACTAACCTATAAATGTTCAAAAACGTTGTTTCAATGATCTGTCTGCTGATGACGTTTGTTCACTTGTTTCTGTTTATTTCATTTATTGGTTTATTTAATAGGGAACATGCATCTTGATAAATATTGCTGTAAATATGCTGAGTTAATCAAAAGTCTGGTTTTCATCCACATTCCCTGAACACATGTTACATAGTCGCCCTGAAATACTGCATTCAGAAATATAAAACACAACACGAGCATATGAAGAGATGTTTTAAGTCAAGTTAAGTTAGCAGCAGCCTGCATGGAAGCTGCTGTCTGTAATCAGTCCATATGAGGACCATTATAGAAAAGCTCTATAAGCATATTTATATATATAGATTATATATAGATGCAGTCCAGTTAACAAATAATATTTGACTTGGACATGAAGAGAAATATAAGACTTCCTGAACTAAAGTCTGCTGTTATGATTTGAATTGATGTGAATGTTTGCAGCTACATTTAAATAAAATGGGATTTTATTTTTATTTACTTTTTATCGGTCATGTGATATTTCTTTGTATTTTAAACGTGTTGAACCATTTGCAGTACTTCTGTACCATCTACTACTGTAGATGGTATAATGTTGGCCTCCATATCTGTCTTGTTTATTTAATATTTAATGTGTTTGCAGTTTTATTTGAAACGTGTCAAATAAAGACGGACTGAGTCACAGCTGAGTCAATAAAACATTACAGTTTAATGTTTGTCATTAATCATGAATCCACAACACAGCAGTTTAGTGAGTAGGAAAAAAAAAAGTGAGTATTTACATCTACTGTCGTACACGTCACAGTTTATACCCATGCTAACACCATGAACACTTTGATATATACACAAGAAATACTTCTTAGCATCATTGTACATCGTTGAGTACCGTCCACTATCTGGATCATTGATGCAAAATACACAAAATAATAAACCTCCCCTCAGCTGCCCTGAAATAATCTGAATTAGACAAAAGGAACGTGTAATGTTTGCTGTTGTTTAGCTTTAAAAACAGTTTTACATCAGAAAGTACAAGGCAGGACGATCACAATCTACATGTATACAAGTTTTGCCCTTTACGGTCGGTATAAATACACTCTGCTAGTTTATGTACACAGAAATCACTGAATCTGAGTCTCTTCCCTTCACGTTCCTCTTTTTATCTGTCGCAGCATTTACAAAGAAATACAAACTGTTCAGTGGTTTTAGTGTCTAACATGCATCACTTAGAGGATGATCTGTCACTTCCTCCTTCCTCACAGGTATTAAGACATAAATGTCTCTGCTTGAAAAACATCACGTTAACTGAACAAACGCTTCAGTTCTTAAAGAAAGAACCTGAAGACTTTAAACATTGTGAGAATAAACTAGTGGAGCTTTGCATAGCGAATCCTTCACTCAGTGTGCTTCATGAATCTTTATTCCCTCGTTGTAAACTCTTTCCTAATCACACTAATAAAGAAAAAGGGGTTTTTTGTAGTAATATAACAAAAGTATGTTTATTATTGCAAAATTAATTTCTTACTGAAAATCTAATGAATGAATAAATCAACATCTGGTGCTCATCATGTTCTGATGTTCTGTACTATGTATAGTACTATAGTACTATAGTACTATACATAGTACTATAGTACTATACTGCTATATAGTACTATATTCACAGGCATTAAATGTGTAAAGAAAGAAGAAAACAAGCTGAATATGAACCAAACATCAACTCAGCGCCTTTTAAAGAAAAATGATTAAAATCACAGTTTGTATGTCACAGATATAAATTAATATACTTTGTGACAAAATGCCATTTAAAGCACATAAATGAGTTATGTTCACAATCACAAACTCATTTATAAGGCGAGCGTGATTCAAAGACCAAAACCAAAACTTTAGCAAACGTCACTCAAACAGGAGTAAGTAGTATGTTGAGGACTATTTGCAGCGGCGGATTAATACATATTTGGAGTTCTATTGAGAATTTCAAGCAGATGGAAATTGTTAATATCTAGTTAGAAACAAATGTATGATTTAAAGTTTCTCGAGATTAAAGTCTACACACACACTGTGACAGAAGCAAGGTGTGGTGGTGGTGAACCGGCTAAATCAGGTGACCAGCCTCATCTTCATTCATTCTCAACCATAAAACGGAGGCCAGGTGAGGCCAGGTGAGGCCAGGTGAGGTGGCTCACCTGGCCTCACCTTAGCTGGTCGCTAAAAGTAAAACGGTTTTATGTTGTTGGTGATTTATGTGGTTCTTAAAACTATAAACGGACTTCAGTGCACAGAGCTTCTCCACCTTTGTGGTTCGCTCACAGTCTCTATTTAGGATGTAACTTCCAATAAATGAACATGCATATAAAACAGTACCCTGATTTAAAAAAAAAAAAAAACCCACAGTCATTACAGTTCATAAAAAATGGCAAAAAGTGTATATTTATTATAGTTAATTATTGTCTATAAATCCGTCTGATGCCTCGCACACATTTACAGGTTTGTCTTTCTTCCCCTGAACGCATCATCAGCTAAAATAAAACCCTCACGTGTTAAATCCCTCGTCAACATCACACGCTTAAATTATTAAATTATTTCTTGACTCTTGAACTTGTAGAAAACAACATTTTCAGGAGCTTTATGAGTGCAGATCATGTTTCATCAAGCAGCTACTAATGGCTCCAGAGGCCGTTTATCTTGCATATTTCTACATAGGGTTCATCTTCAGATTAATTATATTTATATATTTCTTTATACTGTATCATATTTATCTACATACTTTGATTCTTTTGTTGGAATATATAAATAAATCCTTTTTCGGCTCCGCCTTGTTGTTTCTTGTGTTGTTTCAGTCGTCTCTCTGTTATTTAGCTGGTTGTTGCTCAGGTGGAAGAACTAACTTAGATCATCACTTTATTCATATGCAGCATCTAAATAATCATCATCATCATAACCTATAATCTCTGCTTTGACTGTTTCTAAAAATATATTATGAATGAAGATTATAATTCTTCTATGTTTTGGTGCTCTGTTGCTTCGTTAAAGTGCTGCTTGTTTTAACATATTTAGGATTTAACATCTATTTATACTCTGTTAGGACCTTCAGGTTTTTACCTCTAGTGATTACTTTAGTTTGGTCATTGGGAGTGGGGGCGGGGCGGGTTTCTCTCAACATCTTTCAGTTCTTGCTTTCTTCTCACTCTCTTCATGAAAGAGTTTATTTTGCGTTTACGTGAATCCTCCAAGTGATGAGCCGACACGTCACTCCTCACTGATGCCGTGTCCCCACGCCACCTTAGCTTGCTCCTCCTTGGTTGCTGCGATTATGGGCTGGGAGATCTTGCGTGGCATTGGCCGCGGTGCGGAGGGCGCAGGTGGAGCAGGCGTGGTGTTCAGGTCCTCTTCAGGGATGCACCCCTCTCTGAGGTAGGGTTTAGGGGGCAGTGCTGGAGGGGGCTCATGGAGGTGGTAAAGAGGCGGGTGGTGGGGGATGTAGTGTGGGTGGAAGTGATAGTAGATGTGTTGGGGGTGGGGCAGGCCATCCTGCTGCTGTGGTTGTGCTGGAGTTCCAGTGGAGGCCGACACCGGAGCCTGGGGCTGGATTTGTCCCCCTGCCTGGGCCGGGGAGACACCTCCTGGAGCGGAGAGGCTGCGGCAGGCTGAGACTTTGACTCCGTCCAGGACTTCCGGCTCGGAGACGCTGTACCTGACGGGCTGGTAAGGTGAGTCGAGGTCTTCCTGGTCGGTGGTCCAGGCCTGGCTGCTCGGGACGGACTCCAGGGTGTCTGTGCGACTGGCCGGGGGGTCGGAGGAAGAGGTGGGGCCGCCGAAGTTGCTCTCACTGAGGGAGGAGACTCCAGAGCTGGCGCTGCCTGACAAGGTGGAGTTACTGCCATCCAGGATGGACTGTGGACTGGTGGGCGAGGCAGGTATAGGGTGCAGGGGAGACTAGAGAGAGAGAGAGAGAGAGAGAGAGAGAGAGAGAGAGAGTTAGCACTGATTTATCCCAACGTTTCTACATACTGTATGTAGGCTTATCAGCAGCTGGATTTCCTTCTATGTGTCATTAAATATTGATCTGATAGTCCTCATGTAACATTACTGATAAGAAAAGATGAGGAAGAGGAGGAGGAGGAGGAGGAAGAGGAGGAAGAGAAGGAGGAGAAGGAGGAAGAAGAGAAGAAGGAGGAGGAGGAGGTAGAGAAGGAAAGGAGGAGGAGGGGGATGAGGAAGAGGAGGAAGAAAAGGAGGAGGAGGAGGAAGAAGAGAAGAAGGAGGAGGAGGAGGTAGAGAAGGAGAGGAGGAGGAGGAGGAAGAAAGGGAGGAGGAGGAGGGGGATGAGGAAGAGGAGGAAGAAAAGGAGGAGGAGGAGGAAGAAGAGAAGAAGGAGGAGGAGGAGGTAGAGAAGGAGAGGAGGAGGAGGAGGAAGAGAAGGAGGAGGAGGAGGGGGATGAGGAAGAGGAGGAAGAGGGGGAGGTAGAGAAGGAGTAAGAGGAAGGAGGAGGATGAGGAAGAGGATGAGGAGGAAGAAAAGGAGGAGGAGGAGGAAGAAGAGAAGAAGGAGGAGGAGGAGGAGGTGGAGGAAGAGAAGGAGGAGGAGGAGGGGGATGAGGAAGAGGAGGAAGAGGAGGAGGTAGAGAAGGAGTAAGAGGAAGGGGAGGAGGAGGAGGAAGAGGATGAGGTAGAGAAGGAGGAATATGATTAGGAGGATGAAGAGGTAGAGGAGAAAGAGAAGGAGGAGGAGGAGGAGGAGGAGGATGAGGAGGAGAAGAAGGAGGAGGAGGAGGTAGAGAAGGAGGAAGAGGACGAGGAGGATGAGGAAGAAGAGGAAGAGGAATATGAAGAGGAAGAGGAAGAGGAGGAGGAGGAGGAGGAAAAGGAGGAAGAGAAGGAGGAGGAAGAAGAGGAAGATGAGGAAGAGGAAGATGAGGAGGAGGAGGAGGAGGAGGAGGAGGAGGAGGAAGAGAAGGAGGAGGAGGAGGGTACCTTTCTTAAGGAGCGCGCAGGGAGAGCTGGAGGGAGGTCGCTGACCTGGTGGTGGAAAGCGTCAAAGTGCATCAACAGGTGTTGCCCTACAGGGGGAGACACAGCAGGACTGACTGAGAGAGATGCACACACACACACACACACACACACACCTCACACCTCAGAGAAGAAGAGGAGCAGGAGAAACAAGAAGAAGAAGAAGAAGAAGAAGAAGAAGAAGACAGAGAGGATGAAGAGAAAGGTGAGGGGGGATTAGAAGTGGGGAGGAGGAGGTGGAGGAGTGTGTGTGGGAGGGAGGTGTTTCCTGTTTGTTTTCTTTTTTTGTCACTGGTCAACTGGTTCAGATTCTATAAATACTACTATTATACTATAATACAGAAGTTAAAGGGTCAGTTCAATATATATATATATATATATACAATTGTTAAAACTGGTGAGTATCATAACATAACAAATCATTTAAATGTTTAGACATCATCATTTTATCATTTTACACACAAACCAAAGCCAGAGATGGACACACACACACACACACACACCTGGAGGTAGTGTCATACCATGAGGCTGGTTTCGTGGGGGGACAGGAGGCGCCATGACACTGCCAACGTGGGCAGAGAGGAAGGGGAGGGCTTCTCTGGTACCACTGTCCAAACTCCAACTACTGGGGGTGGTGAGGACTGGAGGAGGAGAGGAGAGGAGAGGAGAGGAGAGGAGAGGAGAGGAGAGGAGAGGAGAGGAGAGGAGAGGAGAGGAGAGGAGAGGAGAGGAGAGGAGAGGAGAGGAGAGGAAGTGATAATCTTTCCACCTTGAGTATACTGTCTGTAGTGTGTGTGTGAGTGTGTGTGTGTGTGTGTGTGTGTGCTCGGCCACCTTTATCGGCTACAGAGAGGTTGGGGTCACTGCAGGGTTTGCACGGACCAATCACCTGATGGAACAACGCTCGCTGGAAGTTCATTGGCTGAAAAAAAACAACAAATTGTATTTGATGAGCTAAAGTATAATTAATAATATAAAAAGTGACTGTTCTATTCATCTCAATGCACTACATGTTTCAACTGTTGCCTCCATCTCCTCATACCTGTCCATTCTCTGTGATGTTGGTGTACATCGCACTGCTCGGCCGCTCTCTGTGCGGCGGCAGCAGCATCAGCAGCTCTCTGTTGTGTCTGTATTTGTCTGGCAGAGAAGGAGAACCAACTGCAGAAGAACCAGAAAACATACACACCGTAAAACACATGCATCTAAACACATTGTGTAACTTCCTGCAAACATGTGGTGTTACATACTGTATCTGAGCTTACCTCTGATGGTAGAAGGGGCGGAGTTTATCATCTGAGAAGGCGCGGAGTGGGTGGAGCTAAGACTAGAGGAGGAGGGGCTTGCCTGCAGGGAGAAAGCAGTGAAGTTAAATGATGCAAAATCAAAAGTTGGACTGCATGTCTTTTTTTTTACAACAAAACTGATGAATATCTGTTGTCCTTTTTTTGGCTTTGCTTCCTTGGTGCACTTGTTTTACTGACCCTGACAGCCCTGAGCTCCACTGACCTGCATGCGGTAGAAGTCCTCGGGGTGCTCCACCACCATGCCGTCGGCCAGGATGAGCAGACTGCCAACGTTCCCTGTCTCGCTGGAGTTGTGAGAGGAGAGAGAGGAGGAGGAGTTGCGCACTGGAGTCAAAACGGCTATGGGACTGGGAGGAGCAAAAGGGATGGTGGGAAAAAAGAGGAATTGGGGTGGAAGTAGAGGGAGGGAAGGGAAATAAGGGCAGAGTGGAGGAAGAGGGAGGAGAGGAGAGGAAGGGAGGAGAGGAACAAGAAGAAGGACCAAAGGAGGAGCCATGCAGAGTAGGAAGGAGGCAGAGCGACAACCAAAACATGCATTAGGTGATTAAATGAGAATGAGAGTGAAGCGGGAGTTTGTAGACATGCAGGAAGCAAAGATGTAGAGTGATGTGACGGAAAAGGAGAGAAAAAGAGAAAATGAATGTGATGTGTGCAGTAAAGAGTAGAAACAGTAGAAACACAGATGCAGCGAGGAAATAAGTGATTAGAGATTCTTAATGACATTATGAGGAGAGATGGAGACCCGATGAGAAGGAGCTACGTGTGTTGACTATAACGATGAAGAGTGTGACAGGCTGTCGCTCGACGAACACAAAGCAGAATAATGTTAGTTGAGGTGAGTGTTTGTGTTGCTGACCTGTGCCGGTGCAGGAGTTTGAAGCCCTCAGGGCTCATGGGGCTGTGAGAGGCCAGGATCCCTCTGGGAGTGTTGGCTCCTGATCCAGCCTTGTCTAGACCCGGCAGACCCTGCAACGCCACATAGAAACACTGCTCTGAATGTCCATGCTGCCCTCAGATATATGCATCATACTGCATGTGTATGCATGCATGTTTGAAAGCAAGAGATTCCACATTTAAGACAAAAACAGCGTAAATGTCTGAAAATTAAATTAAACAGGTGAAATGTTGAAAGTTGATAAAGTTCAGATTTGTAGTGACACAGTTATGTTAGCGAGGATCATGATAAGATCCTCACGCTTCCAGCATGTTTATAACAGACTCAACGTTGGTTTAGTTTTGGTTAGTCGTGCTTATTTTAGCTTGGAGAGAACATGGTTTCTATTATTGCGTGTATGTTTTTCTCATCATAATCTTTCTTGTGTGTGAATGCTTTTGTGCACTCACGTGGCAGAGGCTGCTCCTCATCATCTGGAACTGATCTATCAGCTTCTTGTGCAGGGGACGCATTTCTGGGTGCACCAGCTTCTCGTGCACCGCCAGGCCGACTCCTAGAATGTGAACCTGTGGGAAACCAGCAAAACATCACTGCATGTTTTTAGCGTGTGGAGAGAGTTGAAGTTCTGATGATGTACAGTATCTTTAAAACGTGATGAATCCTAACTATCCTAACCTGACTGCCCCGACTCCTCCTGTAGAGCCACAAAATCAAAATCTAAATGTAATAAAACGATGACACTCAACCATAATAACATTTAGGGCTTTTAAATCATGTCTCACCTGCTCCTGCATCAGATCTTTGAGCTGTGTGATCTTCTCTGTGTCTTCAGGGTGGCTGGTGATATAGTCCTTGTCAAAGAAAGCCTGGTGACAGAGAATAAAACATCAGCTGTTATCACGAATGAATGTTGTTGTTTACAATGTTCCTTTATGTAAAATCATTTGGACATGACGTGAATGTTTGTGATGCACACAGAAGTTTGAGCAGAATATTGTGTTTGCACATCTATGCTGAAACATCTGTCTGCATGTTTCTTGTCAATTAGTTGCCTAGAAAGACATAAAATTAATGATTAAAATTAATGATGTAACATATCATTATCATAAATAACCTGAGAAATAAAACTGGAGAATATGGCAGATATGGCAAAGCATCATGGGGACTGACATCCGACATGTTTTCAGATTTACTGGATATAAAATATGTTTTTTCCCCTCAAAAAGTTCAATTATCTTGTTAAAAATCAAATAAAGTTCCTCTTTATCCTCCTTGTCACTCAGTAAAATCTGATGTTCACTGAGTTCAGAGAAACTTTCCACTGAATGAATGTGAGAACAGTTTTCTGCTCAAACATCCAACTGTAGGAAGAAGAAGACGAGCGGACGGGGACTTTACGGCTTCTTGTCCGACCTCTTGGTATCTGGCGATGCCTCCGTTAACGGCGGCGTCGATGACTCCGTTCAGCGTCATGCTGAGCAGGTTGATGTTGCCGTGCAGCTGCTTGTGTTGGTACTGGCTGATCAGAGTCCGCAGCTCCTGGTTCTTATTCTCCACCACGGAGGTGGCGTTTTCTAACGGACTCACCTCGACCTGAGCGGGTAGAAATAAGAGAAGCAACACTTGCCTTCGTCAGTTCTTATGTCTCTCTGCTCATCTCTAAGATAAAACACATCACAGACACTCACCAGCTCTCTCTTCTCCACCTCAAACCAGCGTGAAATACCCGGCAGAGGGTGAGTGAGGATCAGAGTCGTCCTCTCTATCCAAAGACTCTGAAACATACAAGACACCAAAAAGCAACCCTGTTTGGTCCCTGATGAAGGTGTAGACAGAAACGTTTGATTCAACACAGATTCAAAGAGAAAAGGACTTCTCCCCGCTCACCTTGAACTCATTGTCTCTGTCTTTGGGTCCTTTGTGGAAGGGCCGGTCGTAACGGAAACGGCGAACGTTGTTGACGCGGTAGAAGCTCTTGATGCGGTCGGGGACTCTGTCCATCTGGAGGACGGTGACGCTGTCCGGTACCGGTGTGACCGCGTAGATCTGGAGGTCTGAGCCGAGGAGGAGGAGCGAGGTCAAAGAACTAACTGAATAAATGCAGAAGGCAGACTCACACACTCACGCTGTCATGAGACTGTATAAGAGATGCCTTTTTCACTGAAGGATACACTGTGCGTCACACTGCAGGATGGCCTCATCTGGCTGATTGGGGTGCTGCATCGCAATGGCCTGTGGGAATTCTCCCAGCATCCTTTGCTGGAAGGCCTCAAGCCTTTCATAGTCATGGCCGCGACAGACAAACTCTTTGTTCTGATGTGGATAAATGAAATCCAGACAGAAGAGTTTTAACGAATGATAACCAGCTTCTGAGCCATCTGTGAGGCTTTTACTTTGACAGGATACTTGAACTATAAGTATTCAATAAACACATCTAAAATATAAAGGTTTACTCACTCTGAGGAAGAAGGGGAACTTCCTGCCGTAGAACCCGACCCTGAAGAACTCGGGCTCCAGACGCTGCTGCTCCATAATGTTGTCGTAATATGCTGCCTCCATTTTCTACACACACAGATTTGTTGTTTTGTTGTTTGTTATGATATAGTCCATGTAAACAGAACAATACAGAACTATGAAGTGACTACAGGTGTCAATGAGGGACAAATAAAGACGCTACTGGTACATTTCTTGTTTTTGAATCATTATTTATGGACTCTAAATTATGTCGTGAAATGATTTTCAGGGCCAGAAATTATCCGTTGTAAAACGTTGACAGAAGTGCTCACCCGTATCCAGCTGAGACTCTGGTAGTCATACAGAGATTCATACTGGAAGGCCAGCTCCCTGCACAGAGGGATACCGTACTCCCAACACTGGAGGACACACACACACACACACACACATGTTCACTACACTCATCAGATACTAGAGAACCATAAGCACAGGTTTCATATATTAGGACTCAGCGTGTAACATTGGTACCTTTTCTTTTGTTAAAGTAGTGCTTGTGCTGAGCAGGTGTGTATGTGTGACCCCTCACCTTGCCTTTGTTGAAGTAATGGATGACCTTGCGGCAGAGCCCCTCCTTGCGGTGCCACTCTGTCTGAGCGGGATAATGCAGGAACTCCTTCAGAGGCCGCTCGTCCCAGTGCAGCAGCTCCCAGTATAAGAGCAGAGTGAAGGCGGCCTCTGTGGACCAACAGGTACGGCAGGACGGACGTCAGACCTCTTTCACACTGTGTATGCATGTGTGTGTCTGTGTGTGTGTGTGTACGCTGTACCTGTGTAGTTCTCTGCCTGTAGATGCATGTCACACAGCTTGTGGATGTAGCGGATGTACATCTCCTCCTTGTTGATCTCTGACTTGTAGAAGTTCTGAGAAGATACAGACAAACGTTAACAGACAGTTAACAGCGTTGGTGGAGCAGCAGCCTCAGTTCTCCATCTGTAGGTCTATAATACACGATGCATTCAGGTACAGTGCTGAGAGTAGGTCACCTGTGTTCACCAGAGTTTAAATGGAAGAACATAGACTGTGTAGACTGTATATATATATATATATATATATATATATATATATATATATATATATATATATATAAACCCACAACAGTGTGTGGGGATATACTGCACTGATTATTAAAGGGTTTAGGACAGTAAACTATAATGAAGTCAGAGGTTTGAAGACATGAATGTGACATGAATCTTACCAGGAGGTTAACTGTGCAGCCAATCTTCTTGTTCTCTGTCTCGTCTCCCTTCATACAGTCCCTTCAGACAAGACGGACCAAGTTAAACAACGTTACTGTATAATCAATGAGCCTCTGTCCCACCAGCTGTTGTAACTCTGTGGGTTTAAACTAATCTGGTGTCTAATAATGTGGACAATAAAAGTTCAAACAGCAACAACAATATTTGTGTGCATGTATGTCCTGCATGTTACCGGTAGTCCAGCAGTCGTTCCATCAGCCGTGTGACCGAGGTGACAAAGGAGATCCCCGTCTCTCTCCACGTCTCCTGCTCGATCTTCTCCAACAAACTTCAAAGACAGAAATTAGTTACAAATGTCACAATCCTGCAAAATCTCTGCAAAAAAACCCCCAAAACAGACCGAACTGGAGCCTCCACCGTCTACATAAAGGTTATATTAAGATGATGAAGACGGCAGAAGAATAGTGATGCATAATGTTAAAGAGCCGCTGAAAAAAGGTTTTACGGGCTCACACCATCCTGTCAGTAGCAGCCCTCATGTCTCCTTATGTGTTAGTGATGTCATACCTGGGGTAGGGCCCAAACAGTTGGGTTCTAGTCCCGCAGCACAGAGAAAAGCGAACACACAACAGCAGCGTTAGAGCAGAAAAATGAGAGTTAGTTTTAATTTTCAGAGAGAGACAACAGAAGGACTGGCTGGTTATAGATCAGAGCGAGACAGGACGACGTAGAAGAAGTCGTGGTGCTTACAGCAGACCGAAGAGCTCTCTGTAGTTCTCGTCACCTTTTCCTTCAGAAACCAAACTGTCCAGCTTGTCAATCAACTCAGCCTCCACCTGCACACACACACAAACACACACACACAACTACACTGACTCATCATAACATTAAGTGCTGGTTTTATGCTCCCAGCTGATCAGATGAAAGAAGTGTGTGTCTGTGCTGGTGTGTTTGTGTACCTGTTTGAAGTTTCCGTTCTTGCGTTGCTCCCAGTCCATCATGTCGTGGAAGATGGGGATCATGATGTTTCGTACCTCCACCTGAGGGACCAGCGTCACTCCCAGGAACGGACCGATCATACCGGGGATGAAATGGATCTTATTCTCACCTACAACAATCATACATGTAATAAACCAGTAGATCAATGAGTGTGTGTGTGTGTGTGTGTGTGCAAATGGACCATATAAGGAACGATTATGAGTCAAGATTTCATATTTCAGATGTTAGAATTGAATGAAAAGGACCTTATGTTGTAATCTTACCCAGGTTCTGCCACATGCTGAAGAGTTCGTAGGTCATCATCACTCTCATGTCACCGTACCTGCAGACAGAAGAAGACAGAGGACAAAGTAAGAAGCCCAAACAACAAAGACGTTCATACAGGTACGATCTACTGTAGTAAATCTAATATAGTTTATGTTTAAATGACTTCCTGACTAATGAGCAGATCATCAACTCTTTTATATTTTTCCTTCCTTACATCCTCTAAAAACATCTCACTCCCACAAGATTTCGCTTTTTTCAATCCAAGCCATGAATTTTACATTCATATCAGCCTAATACGCCTCGTTGTGAGTATTACTGAGACATAGAGACTCTAGAGTAGCTTCTAGCGCCTGAGGTGGTTGAATAGTTTATTATCAGGGGCTTCCTCCTTCCTGGGACTATTTGGTTGAAAAGGCCTAACAGAGAAGGGAAATGAGCTTTCCTGGAGTAAAGACGTGTTCCTGCAGCACTGATAAAGTAGGTCGCCGAGTTTGTGGCACCGCTGAACTTCAAAGAGGAAAATAGATGATTTCAACTTGTGACTCTTTTAGCTGCCGATGACACACAGTAATGTGTGTTACCACACGTCTGTGTATGAAGAGCTCAGCAAACAAGCATCAGTGTGTGTGTGATGATTTGTGTGTAATGTCTGCATTTTGTAACCTGTCATATACTGTTTGCAAATGTGCTTCTCTTTCTTCTCTTCCTGTATGTTGGTGCATGTGTGTGTGTGTGTGTGTGTGTGTCGTGTCCTTACTTGTCCAAGACCTTCTTCCTCTTCGCAGGACTCAGGTTTTCTAGCTGTAAACTGGGCTGGTTAATGTACAAAACCGCCAGACTGAAGTAAGAGTTCCACACCTGCTCACACACACACAAAACACACACACACACACACACACACACACACACACACACACACACACACAGACACACACACACACTGTTAGCACCCCTGATGTTACATTTGATGACGTTACTCGTTTGCTCAGTGCCTGTCGGTAAAGTCCACAGACCTTAAAGTCGAAGTCGGCTTCTGTAAAGTTCTTGTGCAGAGCAGGAGATAAATACTGAGCCGTGGTCAGGATGATGCTGCAGAGTGGAGACACACAGACAGCTGTCAGTGTGTCTGTGATGGAAGAAAACACTGTTAGACGTGTCAAAGATGTGTCTGTGTACGAGGTCCTCGGGTCTTACTTGCTGGTGAGGAGCCTCATGATGTTCCAGTCTCGAGGGAAAATACTGAGCTTCATCAGGTTCCTGAACACACACAAAATCTTCAACAAGAACTCCTAAAGAGACGAGAGAAGGAGAGGGAGGAGGAGAGGAGAGGAGGAAAGGGAGGAGAGAGGGAGGATGAGATAGAGGAGGAGAGGGAGGAGAAGGAGGAGAAGAGGGAGCAGGAGAGGGAGGAGAGGGAGGAGAAGAGGGAGCAGGAGAGGAGAGGAGGAAAGGGATGAGAGGAGGGAGGAGGAGAGGGAGGAAAGGAGGGAGGAGGAGAGGGAGGAGTGGGAGGAGAAGAGGGAGGAGAGAGGGAGGAGGAGAGGGAGGAGAGGGAGGAAGAGAGGGAGAAGAGGGAGGAGGAGGAGAGGAAGGAGAAGAGGGAGCAGGAGAGGATGGAGAGAGGGAGGAGAGAGGGAGGAGGAGAAGGAGGAGAAGAGGGAGGAGAGGGAGAAGGAGAGTCAGCATCACTTTCCTTTAAACAATGTTCACAAAATCTGCCAAAACTGGCTCCAATTATTTGAAGTTTTCCACCTTTGCAAACATGAAAACCTCCAGATACAAAAGCATAAATAGTTTAAAGTTGATAATTTTTCTGAAGTTTGTCAGCTGCACAGTGACATGATGTTTACCTTCAGCTCCTCTTTGCTTTGAAAGTTTTCCATCAGCCGTTGGAAGTGGATATCTGTCATCTGACGGAGGAGAGACAGCAGGCAGGACACATACTCTCCCTGCCAATAGAAACCCAGGGATAGGCATGTGAGCCAATCACATGGAAGCACGGAGCAGCAGAGATGACATATGTAACAACAAGCCAGACGGATAATATACGATCTTTACTTTCTTATCTGCTACTCAATGCAGGAAGGAGTTTTATTTTCCACTTCTTCTCCAGACTAACTGGTTTAAGATTCCTCTTAATAAATGAAACCTCCATTCAAACATCCAAACGGAGGCAGAGCAGAAAGAGATGTGAAGGCCAGACTGGGAATGATGGTGATAATCACAATAACATCATGACTGAAATGTATGAATACTGAGAAACTGAACTGTACACAGTTACATGACACCTCAACGATACATACTGTTCTCCTCCAGAGATGAATACGACAAAGACGGGATGCAGGGAACAACAAAACAAGACTTTTAATAAGAATTAATTAACGTGAGCAAACATGCAGAACGAGAAGAGGATGAATAAGTAGATGGATCAGGAGAGGGCAGATATTAATATTCTGATATTTAACACATTAAGTATTTGAATGTTAGTGGATAAAATGTTTTACCCTTCGGAGCCCAAAGAGAATAGATTACAGGTGTTAGTCTATTGTTGTTATTGTCCTTTAATGTAGACATGACAACATTAAACTTATTATATCTCAACGTGATCATTTCACAGTGTGACAGGATCAATAAACATGAACATTAACATATTGCCCAGACCTTAGTAGGGACACAGAGTAGCAGGAGGTGAAGTAGTAGTAGTAGTAGTCGTAATGTTAGTTACTAACAGTGATCTCCGCGGTGCACTGCGGACAGCGTTGACCCCTTACCGCCTCCTGCGATTGGCTCTTGCTCATGATGGACAGCAGAGTCTGCAGCAGGACGTCCAATAGGGACTCCACCATCATCTCCACCTCCTCCTGCACTGATGTATCCTGGAGGAAGTGGATGATGTGGAGAAGAAAGGAAAAGAGGAGGAGGAGGAGGTAGAGGAAGAGGAAGATGATGAGGAAGAGGAGGAGGAGGAGGAGGAGGAAGAGGAAGAGGAAGATAAAGAGGAGGAGGAGGAGGAGGAGGAGGAGGAGGAGGAGGAGGAGGAGGAGGAGGAGGAAGAGGAAGCGGAAGAGGAGGAGGAAGAGGAGGAGGAGAAAGAGGATGAGGAATAGGAAGATGAAGATGAGGAGGAAGAGGAAGAGGAAAAGGAAAAGGAAAAGGAAGATGAATATGAAGATGAAGATGAAGATGATGAGGAAGAGGATGAGGATGAGGATGAGGAAGATGAGGAGAAAGAGGAAGAAATAATTTTCTTGAATTTCACAGTCTGTGTTCACATCAGATATTTTAGGAATGATTCAACGTCTGTTAGAAGTTATTTTACATTTTAGCTCGTAAAACAAACAATTAACGAACATGGATCCTTGTTTCTGGGATTTATTTAATAATACAAATACTTTATGAATCTTCTGCTGCTTAACAGATGACTGAAAAATCCCACAAAAATCCCAGACTGTCCCAACAACACATGGACACATAGTTTGTATGTCTGTGTACTCTGTACTCTGTGTACTCTGTGTACTCTGTGTACTCTGTGTGTGTTGAATGTGTGTTACCAGTGAGCTGGTCTTGATAATAGAGAATATAGAGCTGAGTATCCCAGAGCAGATCAGCAGCTCTTTCTGCTGCCTCAGATGAAGATGGATGTGATGCAGGACCACAGGAAGCAGGATCCTCCGTGACTCTGAGGGCAGACACACACACACACACACACACACACATTCAAGAAATAATTTGTTTAGAAGATGCAAAGATTTATAAAGTACGTCACAAGTTTTAAATATAATCATATGCTGCAGTAATAATGTGGTTATATTCATATTCACATCATCAGACATGGATGACTCAGAGAAAAACAATCAGATGTGTTCATGTTTTTTTTGTTTTTTTTTACCCGGGAAAGAGAAGAGCCTGCTGTCCACGGTCCGGGCTATGGACTGCAGCTTGACCACATCCATGGACTGTCCGATATGCACCGTGGACGGCATGCTGCCCAGAGTGCCACGCACAAACTCAGCCACTTCTTGGACTGTAAACATCTGCAGCAGCTCGTCAAAGATGGCTGGGAAGGAGTTTAACAGAGCGGCCTGAGGAAGAGGAGGGAGAGACGGAGGTGAGTGACATAGTGACAGGAATATCCACAGAGGAGGGCAGCAGTGGAAAAGGAAGTTAAAAGGAAAGAAACGGTTGCAGATTAGTGAAGTTAACTTTGTTGTGAGTGAAACAAAGGAGCAGAGCAGACGTGAGTCACAGTGGAAAAGGTGAAAAACTGAAATTCACATTGCTGTGCGCTGGCCGAATGACACTATGTCTGCAGACTCTAGTTTATCATATGATCAAGACAAACATCGGGTCAAATATCTTCTACCATCAGGTATATTATCTACAGTTTGTAATACAGTTGTTCACCACACTGTAAGACAGAAAGCTGCACAAGAGAGTGAATAAGGAAAAGAAACAAGTGGATTCATTCATTAGAAGTTAAAAAAAAAAGATTAAAGACAAAATCTTGAGAAACAGAAGAAAAAGGTGAACAGCAAAAACACAAGAATGTGCAGTGAAAACTGAGAGATTCAAACGCAGCTACAAATCTGACCAGAGAAGAAGAGTAAGACGCTGCAGATGAACCTAAAGTGAGCCCTGAGCTGCAGATAACGTGGGGATTCAGCTCATTTCCAGTAGTGACCTGACACACCAGGAGCAGATCAGCTGGATGAACTTCAGGGTTAAAACTCTCATCAACATGTTCTGCATCCTGGGTTATGATAAGTGAATCTGGATTTGCATGACCTCACCTAAAAACTATTTCAGGGTTTGATGTGAGTTATGATTTTGACTGAAAATACAGTTAGATTAAGGAGAATATGATATGTATAACAACAGAGGAGTGATTAAGCAGTCTGTGCAGGACGTGTCAGGAATGTGTGCTTGTCTATGTGAAGGCAGTCAGCATCACAGGTGTGTGTGTGTGTGTGTGTGTGTGTGTGTGTGAGGTTAGGCTCACAAGAAGCTGAACAGGTGAGTCTGGGCTTCACACAAGGAGCTTTGATCCAGACGTCTACTTACTGACAGCGGAGACGGCCGCAGAGCGTTGGAGCTCCAGGCCTGAGTGCAGCTGGCTTGCCCACCGCCAGGAACCTGTCCTGGGGCAGAGGGCTGGGCGTGGCCCGGGGCTAGAGCTAAAGGAGCGGCAGGCACAGCGCCGGGGCCGGGGGCTTGATTTGGGCCTGGACAAGGCTGCGAGCCCTGTGGTGTGTGGGTGGAGGAAAGAGGCCCAGGAGGAATAACAGGGACCCGAAGGATGGAGCAAAGAATTGGTGAATTTGGTGAACAGGAAAATGAAAGAGACGGTGAGATAATGAAGCAAGGAAAGGTCCGAGGTTCAGGTAGAAAGAGGTAGATAAAGGAGATACAGTCAGACTGAAGCAACTAAAATGAGATGGGAAACAAGCTGAGAAAGAAAATGATCTGAACTAGAAGCAAATATAAATACATGATGGGATTAGCTGTTAAAAGACTTCATCTAAACTACAAACACACAACAAGCTGCAGTTTCATTTCAGCTGTGTGTGTGTCCTCACCTGTGTGAAGATGAGGGTCTCTGAGTTGCGGCTGTCCAGGCTGAGGACGAAGCGGATCGACTGAAACAGTTCCTGGATGCTGCCGCGAAACTGCTCCTCTTCCATACCGCACGTGGCCCGAGAGTAAAGGATACGAGACTGGACGATGAACTTAAACAGATACTCCAGAGCCTGAGAGCATGCACACACACACACACACACGCACACACACACACACACACACACAAGAAGGGGGAGAGGAGGTCACAATTCACTCCTCTTGTGTTATTAATACAATAAAAAAACAGGAAAATATAAAAAAAGTGAATGAATGATGAATTAAAGACTGGTGCATCTATGCTGAGCTCTGCCTATAACACTGACGCATCTGTGAACACATGCAGTCAACATTCATTCATTCATTATTATAATGGTGCAGCAGTAATTATACTCTTATTATTTTACCCTCATTGCTTCCTGTATGTGGTCCTGTCTGACCACCTCAGCTGAGCGGTCCATGTACCACTTCAGACAGCGAATCAGCTCTCTGCAGCACAACACGACAAACATTAAACACCACACAGTGTGTATAGTGTCTATACACTATATATTATTATTATTATTATAGTGAACTGTGTTACTGTGTAAGTTATTACTACTCACTTGTAGGCCAGAGCACCAGCAAAGTGCTTCTGGATGTACGTGTCCATCACCGGCCTGAAGTGGTAATATTTACTGTCCCTGAGAAGGTTTATAATGAACACCTGAGAGGAAGACAGACACCAAAACAATAATAAATATGATGCTTTAAGCCTCACATGCACATAAAATGTGTTTTTATTAGCCTTGATCAGACTTGATCAGCTTTTAGTTTGTTCTCTGCAGCGTTTTTAAACTCAGGCTCAAGTAGAACGATGTGAATATTCACACACACATACTTACCAAAGACTGAAACACCAGTGGTCCATATTTATCAGTGTTGTCATCCAAGATGGAGAACAAGGTGTCCAGAATATCTTGAAGAAACTGTCACACACACGGACACAGCAGTTAGTACACGTGGTACGTTGGTTACTTGCACATCTTCTCAGTTTGATAACCTCACCTTCACGATCTCCTCTCCGCTGACGTGTCGTAGCCGGCCGAGGATGTCCATGACCCGCTCGGGATGAGCTTTCCACTTAAGCAGAGCCAGGAGGTCCACTGGAAGACAACAGCAATGTCAACCACCAGAAAACACACAATATGAAGGCCTTATGTGTCCCTTTCATGAAGGTTCAAAATCAAGTGACATATTATTAAGACCAAGACTGCTCTGCATCACATATATTTGCAGGTCTCATTAAGCTGTGTACCGTTCTGAGTGAGCTTGGTGGAGGAGAGCTGTGTGGAGATCCAGAACGTCTCCTTGGCGCTGCGCTGGAAGATGAGGCTGGAGGGGATGCTGGGACAGCTGTTGAAGTCCTCTTTACAGCAGGGCAGGCCCAGGTAGAGGGCGTGGTTACTGAAGGTCGTGTTCTCATCACACTGAGGCCGAGAGGAGGTCAGAACAAGGAGGAAGAGGAGGAAAAGAGTGTTAAATGGTACATCTTCTCTGTCCCAACATGTAACATCTGCAGTCTTGTAAATGCTCTCAAACCTTTAATCTGTATTAAAAAGACATTTGTATATTTCTCACCTTGTAAACGTAGAGTTCATGACTTTCATCAGAAAGAGTCGTCCCATCCTCCCTCATCAGAGGAGTGAAGGAAAAGCCGAACAGCTTCTTCTCTCCTTTGTCCTTTGCTGTAGATGTAGACAGAGACAAACACACAAATCACTTCAGTAATAATAACAATAAAAACATTATTAAAGTTCACTATGACAGTCGGGGACTCACTGGAGCAGTGTCTGAACTCAAAGCGCAGGTGGGAACCTCTGAAACGGTCGATGGGAATTGGCAGTTTGATCACTTCGCTCCATCGAGGGCTGTTGTTGTGGTAGAGCACGAAGGAGCGGTGCTCAGGTATGCTGGGCTCACCTGAGCCCAGACTGATGCAGTCCTGCAGACAAGCAGACACCATGAAGCTGCTTTAAAACAAGAAGCTACGTGTTCAGGACCCTTTTAAGGTTTGTGAACCTGCTCTGAATACTAACAGCTAAACAAATAAAGAATAATGATTGCATCATCAAAATTAAATTAAACTCTTTATATGTTTTTAATGTCAAAGTCTCCCAATAACTACAAGAACAACTGACTGTCTGCATATTTATTCACCCTGAAGTCATACTGAGGCTCCAAATACCTGATTTACCTCATAAACTAGTTTCTTCATTTATTTCAGAGGTTTATTTAATGAACCTTCTTGTGTTTATAAATCAAAATTCATTTTGTTTCATTTGATGTAACTTTCTCGTCTTTGACAAGGAGAAAATATATTGATATGTATAATCATAAATAAAGTATATTTGTTAACTCTTTAATGTGTGTATATTTATTCATTTTTCGTACCTGTGACATTTAATAGATGTTTTTTGATCCACACCAGAAGGGGAAATCAAACAAACAAAAAGCCAAATCTGTAAGTGGGACCTTTCCATTCCTACCTTGAGGATCTCTCCGTCGGCGTACAGCACATAAACTGTGACTTCGATGTTTTTCTGGACGCTCTTCCCTCCTCTTTCAAAATCTCCTCGCTCCAGCGTCAGGTAAAGGTCGTTACGGATGTCACCTGGGGATGTCACCAGGATGGACACGTAAACAGAATTCAGTTTATTCACCTTAGACATAAGTTGACATGTAAATATAACAAACATGTCTCATGTCTCTCATGACTCTAGAGGAATATGAAGAGGCATCAAGCATCAAATAAAATAAATAAGATGTGACTCACCCGGCATGATGACATCAGGGAAGCCCAGTTTGCGTGTGATGGCGACGCCCCTGCTGAAAATGAGCGGGTTCTCTCGCCGTACCCTGCTCCATGTCGCCTCTCAGCAGCTGCAGAGAGATGATCAGACCTGCAGGGAGGAGACGAGATAAACGAAGCGAGGCTAGAATGAGGTTACAGCTGAAAGAGTTTCCTACAGGGCATGAAAACACACTGTTACAACCTCCGTTCAATAAGCAATCATCACCAGAAGATAATAACACGAGAAGTTCCCTGCAGTTTATTAAGATGATTGTCCAGCTGATGTCAAATGATGACACGCGTGTGTCAGTCAGAGTGAGAGCTATAGTCTCCAAACAAGTTGCAAACACATTCGATCAGATCAATAGCCATAAATAAGGTAGCATGAGATACACACACACACACACACACACACACCGTCCTACCATAGTTGGTGCTGGGAGCGGTGTATTTGGTGCTGGACTTGCGAATGATGTTCTCGTGGATCTGGTACCATTCATTCTCATTGTTGCACCTGCAAAGCAACAAAAATCTTGTGTCTAATCGAGCAGAAAACATGTTTGTGTCATTAAACCTGGTTGAGTCTCAGATAACATGACTGTCTCCTCTTTTAGCTGCACACAAGTGCATCTGAGATACTGCAAGAGACATCTAGACCCCCAGTGTTTAAAGGACGGCTTCATGCTTCATGTAGCAGAAACACAGATGATCCGCAGCATTAACTGGACATGGATTCATTAGTCTTCAAGAATTGAGCCACAAACATGTTTTCAGTCACATAAATGTCACACAAGAAGCTTGAGAAGCAGAAAGTCTGGAGGAGAGGACGTGTAATCACCCACCAAGCATGAAGCATCCTCCGGAGCTCAGCTAACACACACACACACACACACACACACACACGCACACACACACACATGCACGCACACACACACACACACACACACACACACAGGGAATCCCACTTGGCTGAAACTTCTGAAGACTTGCCTGCAGCAGCCCTGCAGTCTATAGTGGTCACAGTCACAACATGATGTAACTGTGACTCTGTGTGTGTGTGTGTGTGTGTGCAGCCACTTACGTGTAGACTTTCAGGACAAAGTCTTTCTCCTCTTTGAGCTCTGAGATGGTCTGCAGCACGTCACTCATGGCCAGGACAGCGCAGCCGTACGGTCGGCGGTACTGAACGTGCGGAGGACCCTTCTTACTGTCATTCAACAGCATACGGCCTGAAACAGGAAGTGTGTGTCTCATCCAGCAGCATACATACATATATACAATCATTAAGTTAGAAGTGCTGCTTCATGCATGTCTTACCTGTTCTGATCACCTGTGAGATGATGTAGAGATCTCTCTTCATGTCTTTGTTGCTCAGATCCTGCACAGACCAAAAGAAAACAAGACCTCACGTTACCGAACATGTGCTGCAAGCACCAAAACAGACGGAAACAGAACTGCATGCAGAATAATACAGAAAATTACAGAAAATTACAGAAAATTAATCTGCAACTATTTTGAATAATAGAATAATCATTTTAGGAAGAATATAACAGTGAGGATGCATCGCCCCCTGCTGTTCTGGTGAGGAAATGTCTTTCCTCACCAGAACAGCAGGGGGCGATGCATCCTCACTGTTATATTCTTCCTCTCACTTCTTCACATCTACTCTCTTTAGACTACCGCCAGACGTCAGATATACATACGGTCTAAATGTTTGCCTGTGTGTGTGTGTGTGTGTGTGTGTGTGTGTTACCGTAAAGAGAGCACACAGTCTGTCCACCTTCTCTGGATTCTTCGGCCCGCCGTTCTTGTTCAGTCTCACCATGAACTTCTCACTGGAAAAAACACAAACTGCCTTTATCATTTGAACCCATGTTGTTGTCTGTAATTGACCTTTGACCTCAACACGTTGGGTGGCTGCGGATCTTTTCTGACCCAAGATTCAGCTGGTTTTCAAGTTGTCTCGTGAGTTTGTGAATCTCGTAAAAACAATTATACCGACCCGACTGTGACCTCATCTGCTCATCCTGCTAAACCCGAGTCCAAGGTTGAGAAACTCTAAACACGAGTAATTTACCCCTGACGGCCTCACCGAATCTCCTCAGGGGATCTCTGAAAATGATCAGATTCTTTCAGGTTCCTCCTCGCGCCTCCTCTCTTCTCCCCCTGGAGTAGTGATGAAACTACAGAGCAGCGTGTCTCAGCCTTTTTCGCTTCAGGGAGCAGCAAAATATCGTCTGCCGGTGTCAGCAACTCTGTTCTTTTAACCCCTTTTCATCCAGACATGTTTTTATATTCAACAAAGACACGTTTGAAATGAATACAGTTAAGCCTCAGACACATAAGTGACTCTTATACGAGTGATTAAATAAATAAAGCTCGTATTCGTTGTCAATAAAGGGAAGTCCTGTGTCATCATCAGTGTGTTTATTTTACATCTTCTTCTCTTAGAAATTAAATTTTCATTGACTGTCGAGTCTTTGGAGCCCCAATAAAACTGTGACTGTATTATTCTTCATGACTGTATGGAGACTTTTTAAATGCTTGAGAGATGAGAAAGTGTTTCTCGTTCAGGTTTCTCAGAGGACTTTTACCAGAAAACAGAATTATTATGTGGTGTGTGTGATTCATTAAGACAGCAGAACGAAGCTGTTTTATAATGAGAAGCTGATTGGTTGACAGCTGTGTGTCTTCTCTCCGTTTCTGCCGTCAGCCACAGGAGCAACCTGCCAGTTTAAAGTTTCCAGCACACATCAAGAAGATTTAATGCATTTATTCAGTCCAAAGCGAATAACAAATGTTTTTGCATTATTATTGCATCAAGTTCATCAGAGTCGCTCATAAATAAATAAAATATTGTTTACCTGGCCAGCAAACGGGTCTGAAATGGCCTGAAGTCCCAGTTCGGTTTCATTCAACTTGCTAGTTGAGTATTTAATACATCAGTATATTCTGCTCCAAATCATAATACATATTTGACTAGTTTTAGCCTCATGGTTAACATAAACGGTGCTGTATGTCGTATCATAATTCATAAACCAGGAACTTACTGTCATTGACAACATATTAGAGTTCGTCTTTATTTTGCATCATGAGTCCGTCTGCAGGGCCGAAGTCCACAGACGGTAAATACTGTATCTCATTACTGAACAACAGCTCTTCATATAGTATTTATTATCCAGCATATACAATAAAAAAACAACTCTCGGGTTATTGTTAATGTTTGCAGAAAACAGCAGCAAGGACCAACAAATCCCTGAAACACACACAACGTCCGACTCTTTAAACTAAACAGTTTATTCTAATCTCCAGAGACACCGAGGCAAAACAAACACGTACAACAAAAGAGAATAAATATGTATTTCTCCACAAACAGCAGGAGAGAGACACAGAGAGACAGAGAGAGGGAGAGAGAGAGAGAGAGAGAGAGAGAGAGAGAGAGACAGAGAGAGAGAGAGAGACAGAGAGAGAGAGAGAGAGAGACACAGAGAGAGAGAGAGAGAGAGAGAGAGAGAGAGACAGAGAGAGACAGAGAGAGAGAGGGAGAGAGAGAGAGAGAGAGAGAGAGAGAGAGAGAGAGAGAGAGAGAGAGAGACAGAGAGAGAGAGAGAGAGAGACACAGAGAGAGACAGAGAGAGAGAGGGAGAGAGAGAGAGAGAGAGAGAGAGAGAGAGAGAGAGAGAGAGAGAGAGAGAGAGAGACAGAGAGAGAGACAGAGAGAGACAGAGAGAGAGAGAGAGAGAGACACAGAGAGAGAGAGAGAGAGAGAGAGAGAGAGAGAGAGAGAGAGAGAGAGAGAGAGAGAGAGAGAGAGAGAGTGTGTGTGTGTGTGTGTGTAACACAGAGAGACAGAGATACCGTGCAGCCAAAATAAGAATATATACACACGCTACCCAAAATCATTTATAACTATCTTGGTGGACAACAGGAAACATGTACACACTTATTCACATAAATCATAATACACACACTTCTCCACCTACACACACATATACATGTAAATACACACACACACACACACACAAAACCAGAGTTGAATTATTAACACTATTTTCACTACATCACTGTGAAGGAGGCAGAAAAAACACGCTCTCCTCTCCTCTCCTCTCCTCTCCTCTCCTCTCCTCTCCTCTCCTCTCCTCTCCTCTCCTCTCCTCTCCTCTCCTCTCCTCTCCTCCCCCTCCCCTCCCCTCCCCTCCTCTCCTCTCCTCTCCTCTCCTCTCCTCTCCTCTCCTCTCCTCTCCTCTCCTCCATCTGATTGTCTCAGAGGAGCACATCTTGTCATTTGACTCAAATGCTGAGTCAGACTAGACGTTGAAAACAGGATGTCAAGGTCAAATGTATTTGTGGGCTGTGTGTGTGCGTGTGTGTGTGTGTGTGTGTGTTAGAGTGTGACACAGGATTTTCACTCCTGTCCTGTCCAGTCCTGTTAGATTGAGAAGTGTGTGTGTGTGTGTGTGTTTTATGTACTTCAGTATTTCTTCTAAAATACATTTGTTCTTCTTTCTGCTAAACATCAACAATTGATCACATAACACACACACACACACACACACACACACACACACACACACAGCCCCATTATTGAGGCTTATCTTCTGTTAGCATTGTGATCACTGCACTGATGCATAATTGATGGCCTTTCATTAGGGCGGGGCTCATGTATTATTCACAGCAGATTACTTTCCACTGTTTGTTCCACATTATGGAGGCAGCATGCAGGTATGATGAAGACAGGCAGACAGACAGACAGACAGACAGTCAGACAGACAGACAGACAGACAGGCAGGCAGACAGACAGGCAGACAGGCAGGCAGACAGACAGGCAGACAGACAGACAGACAGGATGACATATGGCTATATGTTGCTGAGATTCATGTCAATAAAGAAATATTAGAATTTGATTTTGAATTTGAGAGCGAGACAGAAATAAGTTTAATACCAGATATTATTTACTGTTGCACGGTTTCAACCCAGCTGATGTGCTGTCAGCATGTCGTCATAGGAAACCTAACTTTCTTAAAAAGTTGGATCCAGTCTTCATGAATCACGTCCACACACATGTGACCATTTCTTTATGTGTGTGTGTCTCTGTTCTTTGTCCTACCTGATCATCTTTCCCTCTCTCAGGTCGTATAGAGAGAAGAATATGTCCGTGTCTTCTCCGATGCTGTTGTAGGTGAAGCTCTTCAGGTTGACCAGTAGGTGGTGTGGTACTGGGACTCTACACGGCTCCCCGTGACGCTGCCGGGTGTTGTCACCCTGAAAGGACACAATAAAAACAAGCATTATGGAGAGAAAAATGTATCAATACAAGAAATCTTTAATGAACTACACATACTGCAGTTCAGTATCTGAGATGTTACCTGAGTGGTGCTCTGTTGAACACTGTGTCTGCTGGACAGATGCTGCGGAAAAGAGGAAAACAGAAAAGGTTAATCAGCTGTTAAATAATCGTCTTCTCTTGTCTCCTCTTGTGTTCTCTCCTCACATCTCCTCTCCTCGCTTCCTCTCTTGTTTCCTCCCCTTGTCTTTCATTGTGTCCTCTCCTCACGTCTCCTGTCCTTGCTTCCTCTCTTGTTTCCTCCCCTTGTCTTTCATTGTTTCCTCTCCTCACGTCTCCTCTCCTTGCTTCCTCTCTTGTTTCCTCCCCTTGTCTTTCATTGTTTCCTCTCCTCACATCTCCTCTCCTCGCTTCCTCTCTTGTTTCCTCCCCTTGTCGTTCATTGTTTCCTCTCCTCACATCTCCTCTCCTTGCTTCCTCTCTTGTTTCCTCCCCTTGTCTTTCATTGTTTCCTCTCCTCTCCTCACATCTCCTCTCCTTGCTTCCTCTCTTGTTTCCTCTCCTTGTCTTTCATTGTTTCCTCTCCTCACGTCTCCTCTCCTTGCTTCCTCTCTTGTTTCCTCCCCTTGTCTTTCATTGTTTCCTCTCCTCACATCTCCTCTCCTCGCTTCCTCTCTTGTTTCCTCCCCTTGTCGTTCATTGTTTCCTCTCCTCACATCTCCTCTCCTTGCTTCCTCTCTTGTTTCCTCTCCTTGTCTTTCATTGTTTCCTCTCCTCTCCTCACATCTCCTCTCCTTGCTTCCTCTCTTGTTTCCTCCCCTTGTCTTTCATTGTTTCCTCTCCTCTCCTCACGTCTCCTCTCCTTGCTTCCTCTCTTGTTTCCTCCCCTTGTCTTTCATTGTTTCCTCTCCTCTCCTCACATCTCCTCTCCTTGCTTCCTCTCTTGTTTCCTCTCCTTGTCTTTCATTGTTTCCTCTCCTCACGTCTCCTCTCCTTGCTTCCTCTCTTGTTTCCTCCCCTTGTCTTTCATTGTTTCCTCTCCTCACATCTCCTCTCCTCGCTTCCTCTCTTGTTTCCTCCCCTTGTCGTTCATTGTTTCCTCTCCTCACATCTCCTCTCCTTGCTTCCTCTCTTGTTTCCTCTCCTTGTCTTTCATTGTTTCCTCTCCTCTCCTCACATCTCCTCTCCTTGCTTCCTCTCTTGTTTCCTCCCCTTGTCTTTCATTGTTTCCTCTCCTCTCATCTTTTTCACTCCTTTATATTCCATTTTGCTGTCTTCATTTTCTTCCTCAGATGATGAAAACACTTAAACGCCCCGGAGACTCATTACTCCGACTTGTCTCTCTAAATCTCTTGAGTAGATGTGTGAGAGGAGAGAGAAGTGAAAACCTGTTTGATGACTTGAACTAATGTCAAATGAAAACCATTTGTAAATGTTCATGCCTGCAGCTGCTTTCTCATTGGCTTCTTAGCATTGAATTTTTATCAGGTAACCAATCAGAAATGTTCACTGCGTACAAACAACAATCTGAACAACCATCATGGTACCTTTAAGTAAACAAACAAACTATGAATAATTACATAATAATGCATTATAATTATCTACCTAAAATATAACCTCAGTGAGTCAGTTATCTTGCATTTTATTGTTTTCCTTTTGTATTACTTTAGAAATATTAATTATTACTTTGTCCTGTAATTGTGTTTTTTTTACAACAAGGATCAAACAAATCTATTTAATCTTATTTTGTGATTTCTTCATCTTGACCTTTTCTTGGTCAAATTTAACAGGGAAGCATGTGAACCGTGTAACATTCAGGGTCTAAAATACTAAAATAGTGTCTGATGCAACTGAAAAGGGCTCGTTAAACTAAACCGTAGATGTTTGTGATGTTTTTGTTCCATCTATAAACTTTACCACTTCATCTCTGTCTCGCTTTCTTCTCACTTTCTCTCATCCTGTCTCCAGATCAGTCTCTAGGCAACGGAACAAAGGGGAATCACCACGACTACAGTGGTTGTCAGCTATTTAAAGCAGAGATGATGTAAGACACAGAACATGAAGTATTACTAAGAGACACTGAACAACCAAGAATACTCCTCACACCTACATGAAGTAGATACAGAGCTTCGTTTTCATTCAATATATCCTAAAAAAAATTGGAAATCTATCCTAGACTGACCCACTGTTTCTATTTCTAGTTAGTGACATTAGTCATGTTTCTATCAATTTATAGACAGATGAATTTAGAAAATATTTTTGATATTTGAGCACTTGAATGCAACATAAACAGCAGATAAATGTCGTTAGCAGAAACATAAAAGAAGCAGATGCTTCATGCTAAAATAGAAAAACTCAGCGTGCAATAAACCAGCATCCTCTATATAGATAGATAGTTTTGGCTCGCACCTCTTAAGTGTGATCGTGTAGTTTTTTGCACATTTTTTTCACAACTAAAATAAATGACAAACAACAGGAGTAAATGAAAAGCATCCTTCTGCTGTTTGATGTGAAACATACTAACACCAACAAACCTTCCCTTTAGTTAAAATCTGTTTCTTTTCACTCGTTCATCCATCACAGCTGAGCGTTAAATCCAGGAAATATAATATTTATTCACATGCGACCAGTAATCACTTAACTGCACTCATGCTGCTGATGTAACCCGGCATTACTGGGTATTTCAGGCCTCGTAGGACCTGCTTACCCCAGCTAGGATTACTCAGTCCTCCTATAGGTGTCATTAATCCAGTGTGAGAACAGTTGAGACTTTGTGCACATCACAGGTTTTACCATCTTATAAAGATCCGAGACGCTGATCTGGTCTTCATCCACCATCTCAAACTCTTTTCTTGGCACCAGATCCAGACCCAAGTGTCTGAGAGGAGAGAGGGAACAACGTCAGTCTCTTTCACCCGATATAACCTTCACACAGACCTTGTATATTATTTCTGAGAGGTAATTTTAGATGTGGCCTCCAGGCATATTGTTCCTGAGGATTACTTTCTGTTCAATCTCAACAACCGTGTCTTTCACCTACAGCAACCTTGGTGTTAAAGACCAAAAAAAAAAATAAAAAATCTTTTAACTGTGGATGAGAAGCAAAATGTGTATTTCTGTACTACACATGGCAGAAGAACGACAGTAAATGTTGTTAAACCGAGGCTCCAGAGGCACAGAAACCCAATAATCCCTGAGTGATAAAGTAGAACTGAGGTCTGAGGGTTTTATCCATTACTTTATTTGTGACCTTCTCATACAAGAATACCTTTGAGGTAGAAACCTTTGAGGTTTCCTTAAGTATTGCTTCTGGATGGTAAAAACTGGTCCAAAAATGTCACAGATATTTAATTTAAAATCATGTAATGAGATGAGAGAAGCAAACAAGCAGCAGATGTTTGTCACTTCTAAAAATAACTTCAAATGATTATCAAAATATTTTCTGATTAATAAAACAGTTGAAAAGATAGAAGACAGAAAGACTAATAACAGTAATAATATGTTTTCTTCCAAATTTAAAAAAGCTGATTTTAATTTGTACTACCGTCAGATTAACATGTGGTGTTATTGATGCTGTAAATACTATTAACCACTGTAATCATAAACAGACATCATCATCCTCTTTCTCTTTCTCTTCCATAAACACGGCGGCGTGGAGCTTAAATAACCTGTTTCATTTCTCCAGTATTAATAACTCAATCCCGGGTCAACTGGCAATATCTCATTGAGCTCCCATGAGCCACCTGCCTGTAATCATGCTTTCATTTGCCCTGCGTAGGTGTCAGCGGACTCTGTAGCGCTGATCGTGACACACGTCCACATATACACATACTTTAGATTAAAAACAAAGGCTTCAGTGTGTGTATTAATACTGTATGTGTGTGTGTGTGACTGTGTGTGTTCTCACTCGTTGCCCCAGTCCAGTCTGACGGTGATGTGTCTCTTGACGTCTCGGCTCTGGTCCTGCGTCAGGTGACCTGACAGGAGCTGCCTTCTCAGGTCGATCAGCTCCATCATCACGTGACGAACCTTGTAGAACAGATCCACCTTGTGTTTCTAACGGACAGAGAAAGAGAGACAGAGTTCACTATGAGTCTAGAAGAGCGATGAATGGAAACCAGTCGGTGACAGTGTCGGTTCATTGGCACCGCGGCAGGGTACGAGTAAATTATGTGTTCAATGCATCACACTCACACAGCTCCAGATTGAGTCTTCTACTTTTTATCTGTATGTGTGAATGCAGCGTTATCCCTAATTACCCTCACACACACACACACACACACACACACACACAGAGAGAGATGGAGCCTATGCCAGCTTGTAATGGCCAGGAGGCAGAAACACCCGTGAACAGATCATCATCAACATCAACAAACACATTCACAGAGTCCACACAGAGGAGGCTCGGCTGGGGAATCAAACCCAAGACCTTCTACCAGGACCAGAACCATGACTATAACCAGCTTTGGTACAGTATCATGTAACGTGTTCCTGGCTTTACTCACGTTCGTGTCTAAATCGTGATTAATAATAAAGCTTTTCTTAAAACAAAAGGTTGATAAATTGATGGTGGATGAGACGACTTTATGTAACTCTGGTGGAGGCGGAGCCGCTTTTAGGAAACACAACAACAACAACATAGAGTTAAAGCAGCTCTCATATCGACCAGGAGCTTCCTCCGCTCTTCACTCTCCCAGTGGGTGCTGTATCAGTCCTAAACCCTCACCCTGTATTGAGATTAGATGGGAGAACAGATGGCTCCACTTCAACCGTCAAGACTCCTTTAACTCTAACACGGACGTGGCTCCGTAGTTTAAAGTGTCACTGCCCTCGTTCTACCTCAGGCAAAAGATTAAAATACATTTTAGACATTTATATGATGCTTTCATTTCATCCGAATCAGGATCGTTACTACACACACTTTATCTCCTTATAGCTGCGTCATGTGACGGTTGCCATGACATCAGGAGGAAAAACCCCAGTGGTAAAAATGATGAGTACATCTGTTTGACTACTTGAAGTCTGTGCCTGAGACAGGATATTCAAAACATGGTATAATTTTAAAAGGTCGGTTCCCTGTTGGAACAGTCATTATAATACAGCTGTGAGGCGACGTGTCCTCGGGGAAGCAGCATCTACTTCTCAGCAGCTCCTATTGGGAGCCCTCTAGTGCTGAGTAATTACCATGTTTTTAGCACTCAGCGCGATGAGCACTGGAGGTTAATAATACTACAACTTTTTGCCAAAGAGTGCCACGTTTTAAATGGATTTTCAGCGGTTGCCTAGCAACAACAAGAGTCATGCACTGCAGTTCCCCTCAGCATCTGTTTAGCATTTGTTTTTAAGGAGATGCCCAGTGGACACAGTAGCTAATGCTCTTTGATACGCACGCCGTCAGAGTCCATATTAAAATGTGTAATCATAAATGATGCAGGGACGTCTTTCAGAGTGCAAGCTTGTACATATCATCTGAAAGGGCAAAGAAAAGTATACTTTAATTATTTTCATTAATAATACATGTATTGGTTATCCCCTTTTGTAACTTAAGTAATTCATTATTTGGACTAAAAACGCTAAAACATGACAAAGAGGTATTAGGTTCAGATGCACTAGATTCATGTTGTTTAGCTCACAAACACCCTCAGTGAGATGTTATTGTTTGAAGGAACAAGCACTCGAACCCACAGTGTGATGCGTTCAAAGACAATAAATAAATTCACTCTTCTATCAGCTCACATCCATAAAGACTCATCCCGAAGACAAACGTATGGGAAGAAACTGCTTACACAGCAGCTGTGACAGAAAACAACACACACACACACACACACACACACACACACACACACACACAGCTCCAGATTAATGAGAGGCCAGAGAAAAGTGTTGGTACCAAACTATTAATCAGAATAATGATCAATGAATTAATCATTGATATATTCAAAGGAGTAATGCAGGTGGTGGTGTCAGTATCAGAAGAGCAGGGTGTGAATCGATGTATTAACTGAGCATCAGTCTGAGTTTAAGTGTGCTGATTTTTTTAATAGTTTGCTTCTCTCATCCAGGAGCAGCGGTACCCCGAAGCGAGGTTCACAAACACATCGACACCATGGAGCTGTCCGACACTCGCTGCCAGCGGAGCCGCCGGGGAAACTGGGACGTATGCGCTCGGCTCAACGTGACCTCAATAGAAGAGGAGCGCCTGTGTGTCACAGTCCTTTAATGTAGAAACACAACGATACAAACGTACCATCACAGAGACATCAGTGTGATGAAAACTGATCATATTAATAAAGAGCAAACATCAGTGGTGACTTTATTTCCACAGCAGGCCTGTGAACTAGAGGCAGTTATATCAAACCGCATAGTGCTTATTTAACTAATATACTCACTATTACTACAGTCGTTTACTCTTAAATTAACTGAGATAAGATGCCTGTTGTTGTTATTGTGTTGACATGATGCATAATTTGTTTTTTTCTTTTTCACCTCGAACTAAACACACCTTTAAAACCTGCTGCCAGGTTGTATTAGTGCACTACAGAGATACAGTAGGGTTAAGTGAATAATTGATGCACACATACTGTTTAACTCCCAGCAGGTTAACAGTCATGCAGCAATTAATGGAAATCATAACCTGATGTTTTATTATACAGATTGACTGCAGCCGTCCATCGAAACATTATCACTGTCTGTAGACCAGAACAGTTTAGATTTATTCGGGACATCTGGCCAGCCCAGTCAGACGGTGGATGTGCTTTGACCTTTGACCCTCTTCTGAGTCAATCAGCTGGACTTGAACAGGTGTACCAGCTGGCACAACAGGAGGGAACCGCGTGTCCTCTCCACCTCTCGCTGGCACCACCCACACCACTGATAAAAACATAGAAAACTCTGAAATGAGAGAAAATATACAACCTCACAGAGTGGAAATCTGGTTTGTGTCGTCTCTTTGTGTATATACCTCTCTCCCTCCCTAACTGCCTCCTCTGCCTCTTTCCCCAGCTGGAGTGAGTAATCACACCTTCACATCCTGCAGGAACGAACACACACAAACACACACGAAAAGACTGTTTAACACATCTTTACTGCTTCAGCACTATAAAAACCAGCCGAGCAAATCTCAGATAATGATGCTGTTTGTAGAAGCTATTCTGTTTCATTGGAGCTGATATCAGCTCAGTAAATGAAAACACAGTGAAACATCCATCCATCCATCTTCTGCCACATGTCTGGGAGGAAACCCAGACATCCTTCACCCCGGCTCCTCTTGGGGACCTCTAGGTGCTCCCAGGCCAGAAGAGATATGTAATCCCAGAGAGAGGCATCCTAATCGAGTACCCGCGCTACTCATCTCACTCATTTTGGCTGCTTGTATCCACAGTCTCATTATTACCCAAAGCTCATGACCATAGATGAGGGTTGAAACTTGACCTTTGCCTTCAGCCGCAGCTCTTTCTTCACCAGAACAGTCCACATGACTACTGATGCTGCACTGATCCGCCTGTCGACCTCACGCTCCATCTCACCTTCACTCATGAACAAGACTCAGATTGGGACTCTCAACACAAAAGGGTTGGAAAGGGTCGGGTCGTAGCCAAACAGGCAGCGTTCATATGTGCATATTGATCCCACACATCAAAAAAACTTGTTCCTAAGTGATCCATACAGAACATTTCAGTAAAGCAACCTCTACACGAGAAAGCAAAGAGAGCTCACAAAGCAGCCTCCAGCAACGCTGGCGACTAAATCAAACATTTCCTTTCCTCTTTATTGCTGCATTGGCCTTTTGCTTTTCATAGTTGGAGAGAATAATATGAAGATCTTAATCACCCTGACAGCCCACAATAACGTCTCCCCTTCATTAACAAACACCCCCACATCGTCTACCAGAACATAAAACTCCATCAGCAGTTTTTCATGCGG
The DNA here is from genome assembly GCA_036937835.1 of Pampus argenteus. Classification (NCBI taxonomy): domain Eukaryota; kingdom Metazoa; phylum Chordata; class Actinopteri; order Scombriformes; family Stromateidae; genus Pampus; species Pampus argenteus. The sequence continues at coordinate 1,587,919 of CM072863.1, read as the reverse complement.
TAGGTCAGGGCGGCTCTCCGAAGGGGAAAAGATTGTCACAGCGTTGCATTAACATGTAGCAGGATGTTACTCTGCCTGACAGCTCTAATATGTTTTGGGACATGTGTGACACCTCAGCTCTATTAGCTCCAGCTTTCATTTTCACATCTGACAAATGAGAACAGCAAAAAGCATGTTTTGTTTTGAAGTTTGCTCACTTCCTTTGGGGTTTTTCTAAAATGATCCAGTTTAAGTTTAATGTAACATGTTTGTTTTGACATTGAGCTAAAAATCATTTGATAAGACGATATTTTACACACAGTAGTGAAACACGGACCATAATAACTTGAAGTCAGATGCATTTTACTACGTGATTAATCGAGGCTCATGCCTCAAAATACTGGATAGTAACTCAGCTTCAGGTCTGTAATGTGTAACTCGTTACCAGTTTCAGGCCTCCTAATAGGATGTGAATCAGCCTGGTATCTCTCAAGTCAGAGGGGACGTTCACAACACCTCTGATCCATTAGCAAACGTCCTGCTTCATTTTCACACCTGTCAAACCGACGGCTGCGTTACTGAGGAAAATCACCGGGGAGCACCAACAAAGAGCCTCTGTGTTTCTTTTTGGTCTCCGCTGCTCAGATAATATCGTCTGAACATTCAGGTTTACAACGTGCACAAACATCAGATGGTATTATACTTCACATGCAAACATGCAAATGAAGATAGAAATGTAAGTGTCAGACTGCCAAACTGGTCACGCTAAATGCACTAACAGTATTTTAATCAATGCCTCGGTGCCTTTTTCTGGGACTGTATGGGGACGTTGGCCGGTCTAGATGTTGATCTGTAGGTGGAAATATTCAGTGGCTGCTGCCTCTGGCACAGATACTGTTACTGAAATACATTGCAGGGCAACAAAATAAATGAAATGTCATGCATTGAAATATAAAAAACCACTGTGAAAAGCCACCAGCTAGTCCAAGCTGTCAAAGAGTTTCATAAAGACAACAGGAGTCTGGAAGCATGCAGTGTGCAATATGTGCTGCATGTTCATCTGGTGCAAACTCCATCCTAAATCCTCCCCTGACCTTGTATGAACCCTGCCTGGTGACATGCAAGGGACACACACACACACACACACACACACACACACACATACACAGGGATGCCGCAGCAGGGATGCCAGTTTGCTGCGTGTCGTGCTGTGTTTGGTTCAAGAGGCGGACAGAGGAAGGACATCACCTGATACAAGTGGCCCAAAGAAAGTGAAGCAGTACATAGAACAAGGTGTTTTAGATCTGCTTGTATCCACAGAATATAAATGAATAAATGTGACATTTTAGCCTCACTATGTTTTCTGGTGACCCCCAGCAGACCCTAACCTTCAGGGAGACGGGGACAAGTGGACCCTCTGGACTACAGGGACATTTTGGAGGAAGATCACCCTTTCAGATCACCACATACTTAGTTCATAGCTGCACAGGAACAAAAAATGATAATCAGCGACTAAAAGCCAGCTAATGGATCCATTATGACAACTATTGAACAAACTGTGTTCACGTTACAGCCAATACAGTGACAGGAAACCTGAACCTGAAGCAGAGAAGCCGTAATGAAGTATATTATATTTATATCTATATTTTTATTATTTAAATATTATGTAATGTGTAACAGAGGATTATATTAAAACTAGTCACACATTCAGAAGCTTAAACAACTAAAACAACAGCGACGTAATAACATAAACACAGACAGAGCTTTTCATAAGCTCTCCACTGATTAAATAAAAAAAAACAAAAAAAAAACACAGCTGGTCTGTCACCATGGCAACGGTGTGTGAGTCACCGTGGTAAATATATGACACCGCACTTATTGTCGCCTATAGATCCAGGACATACGCAGACATACATGTTTACTGGTCATACAGCTCGTACCTGCAGGGATGGACAGGAACACACTTTAACTCTGTGGAAAACTCTTCACACACACACACACACACACGCTCTGTGTGCCCAAACGCAGGAGATGATTGTAGCTACTTACAGGTGGGATCAGATGATAAATCCACTCGTTTCTCTCCTCGCTTCGCTCTCTTCTCCTTCTGTTTCTCTGCTTCTAGAAAGTCTGGCAAGCCGCTAAACAGAAATCCAACCCGGCAGACGAGAAGAAAATCACAGCCTGTCACACCACTTGAGATCCACTCCTCTCTCTCTCTCTCTGTGTTGGTACCTTCTGCCTTACTCTGGCTTTATCTGTCATCCTCTGACCTGCTCTGAGTCTCCATCTTTATCATCTTTCTTTACCTCTCCTCTCTCTCGCCGTCTCGCTCTCTCTCAGCCACCCACCCACCCACGGGCCAGTCTGCAGCAGTGAGCTCCTCTCCACTTTTGCAATGTTGGAGAGAGTGCTGAGAAAAGATACAGCGAGGTGTGTACTCTAAAGATAGTGATATACATCACACTTGATGATAAAGATGTCTGACAGCAGAGCTATTCTGAGGCCGCTGCCCACGGAGACCCTTGAATGTGTGATGTTGGTGTACAAGAAAGATAGAAAGAGAGAGATTGAGGGATAGATGAAGAGAGAGCCAACAAGATGTCATCTCCTGCATTCCCTGTGGCCAAAGACCAACACCACCTCAGAGAATCGATCGAATAAAAACATAATTAAAACACATCCTGCAGCATCACACACGTGAAATGTGTCCTGATATGTTGTTTTTAGTTTTTTGAGGCATTGTGACGACGATACAGATTTTTTAAAATTGTGTCAGTTTTTGATATTGAACCAAACCAGGTGTCGGTAGCGACTTTCCCGCAATCCGTCCAAATCACATGCGGTGCAGTTAGCGTCTATCTGTAGGTCTAAAACACACCTGCAGTTACAGCTTACCGCCATGTGGTGGCGCCAAAGAGAAACAAAACAGATCTCTGAGATTGTCGCTTTAAATATCTTGTACGTTTTTGCCAGTCTAGTTTCTGAAATTCTCTTTTTTTACCTCAAAGCGTTGTTGTACTATATGCTGATGATATTAAGGTTGGCATAAAGAACCAGCAAACACACAATTCTCGCAAACTACTTGAATGATATAACAAAAAGTGTAATTTTGGACTAAATTTCGTCATGTATTTTTCTTAGTCCAAAGACAATGGACCACATGAAGATGACATGACACCACCTTCATCACATTTCCTGTCAGAGTTGGTATAAATTGGCCATGTGGGGCTTTTTTCTTCTTTCTTTTGCTGCCTTTGAGCGAAGAATTGAAATCATCCAGTATGCACACAGATATCAGGCGCTAGCTTTAGCTGCAGTGCTACTGTAGCTAAGTTTGGTAGCAGGCAGCTTCCTTCACCTCCTCCAGTCTTTTCTCCCCACATGTTTATCCCACAGAGAGATGCGTGTCAAAGGTCAAAACCAGAGATGACATTTTAGCACCATGCTGTTAGATGTACTACACAGAGCTGTCAGTCAGACTATACAGCAAATGACAACACGGGTCTGCAGGGCGGGACGACACATCCAATGTTGTTTACTGCAGATATACAGATCGACTCACAGAATCTATATGTGCCTTGAAGAAATGTTGTCATATATATATAAATATAAATATATATGTAGAAAATGTGCTCTGGGCGCCCCCGGTAGCCTGCTGGTTGAGACACATGTCATATAACCACAACGTCTGTGGTTTGAGTCCATGTCACCCCTCATCACTGTCTCCACTGCCCCAATAATAAAAGCCTTAAATGACCCCCAAAAAACATTTTAAAAAAATAAAATATATTTTTTTTATGTGATGTAGGCGTGTCCTTATAATTCAATGAGACATTGAAGACATTGTATGAAATACAAACTACACAGAAGGCTTTTTGTTCCTTCTCCATTATGATGAAAGCTTGATTTTATAAGAGTATGAGGTGATTTTTTAAACGGCAGATTCGTAATTTTCACGATAACTGTCGGTTTGAACGTTTTTGGTTTGTACGTCTTTGTTTGTTTCGGTACGACTGGAAACTTTCACAGTTTTCACCAAGAGGAACAGATTAAAGATTGCCGTGTAGAAACTCGGTCCTGGGGCGTTATTGGGCCGGTTTCTCTCCAACACCTCTAAAACTCTAAATAACATATTAAACCTTGTTTGTTTGTGCTGTAAGAACTGTGCTGTGGCGTTATGGCTGTAATGTCACTATTTCTCACTGGAGAGAAGTGACTTCCTGTCATCATCATGACATTTCCAGCCAACAGCAGAAAGCTTTTTCTCTTCTTTGTCCTCCCTCTCTCTCTTTATGTCTCCTCACAGACATCTAAAGTTGACTTGTGTCTAATAACCTGATTTTTGCTCTATTTTTCTTCTCTTCTTCTCTCTTCTGTGGATCCCGAACAGTTCAACTAGAAGCATCCGAACTCCCTACATCTACCTGCTACTCCTACTCCGGTTGTTATGGCTGTTTTTAGAGCCAGGATATAAAGACAGATATGCTGAAGTTACTTCTGTCATCCGTCGTCTCTTTTATGATGGCGTTGTAAAGCTTTATCCTTTATCCTGAACCAACACACCAATTATCTCCAGACATACAGTCTGGACTAAGACAGCCAAAGGAAGAATTTCCATTAAACTTTAAGCATCTTTCAGTTCTTTATTCATCAGTATGTGAGTTTGGGTTTAAGGCACGGTGCTTTTTTAAATTTATTTTGGATGCCACATTGCAAAGAGCATATAAGCATCCGAAGCTATTTCCTCTTAATTGATTTGTGCTCATGTTTTCTTATGGATGACGGTTCTGTGTCATTTTTGTTTCAGTAATTTCCTTAATTAACTTAATAAGTAATTAACTTTAGTTCAAGTCCTTTGCTTCAGTCCTGCCTTTCTACATCAGGTCAGGTTTCCTTAGTTACCGTCCTCATGTCTCTAATTTGTCTCCGTATGTGCGTCTCTGTCTTTTATCATCTCTTCAGCTGCTGCAGGGATTAAGGTGAGATCAGATATTTATGATTTATTTACTGTAAAACAAAAGAAAGTTTGTCCATGACATCAGGTACATGTGTGCATTAAGGCATATAAGTGTGTCAGAGTGGGGACAGTTATTCCCATCATGCCTTGCTTCCTTTCTATAATGTCTTACACTAAGTGCTTTGTTGCTTTGTGCTTTGTGTGTGTGTGTGTGTTTGTGTCTGTGCGTGTGTGTGTGTGTGTCTGTGTGTGTGTGTGTGTGTGTGTGTGTGTGTGTATTCAGCAGAGCTCTAAAAGGTTTTGTGGTAATCGTCGTGACCTGTAACTGTGATTTAATGTGTCGATTGTCTCTCTTCCCACCTCGCTGCTCAGAGCTTTGACCTACAGCATCTTCTGCAGCTTTTTTCTCTTTTCAGTTGTCGGTTTAATATCTGGCAGGTTGTTGACGAGGTTCAAGTGGTTTCTTGTCTTTTTTGTTCTGTTAAATTTCGTCCTTGGATTGTTGTGTTTGTGTTTACTATCTCTAAAACTTCCATTATAGTAGATACAGGCGTCTTTTAAAAATAAGATGAATCTATGCAGGAGACAAACGGTCTTGATGTACGGTCTTAGTAGCAGGTCGTATCTGACACTAGTGTTGAAAGACAAAAACGCTGCTTATAAAAACACCGGGGCTTAGTGTTCGCTCTTCTTCTCTTCAATAAATGGACGTAGACGAGCCACCATCACTGCAGCGGCGCCTCACTGTAACGTATGTCAAGGATTTCACTTTTCAAGTTTATCTCCTGCTTACGTTTCTGATTCCAGTTCAGGAACATAAATGTTGTTGTTGTGTAATAAACAAATTACACAAACCTGCTTTTACTGTAAAATACATAAATGTTCTGGAGAAATGAAAAAGACGAGGACAAGTTCTTCATCCTCCTACTGCATATGTCCTGCCTCACACACACACACACACACACACGCACGCACGCACACACACGCACACACACTTGTCTGCACATTTCACAGCAAAGAAATGTCTCTCTCTGCCTTCACCCCTGTCTTCACATCCCTCCATCATTGTTTGGTTGTCACCATGACATCTCCTCCCTCCCTCCTGGTGCTGCACATCTATTCCGCCTACACACACACACACACACACACACACACACACACACACACACAATCTAATCTACTTTTCTTTAACACTTTAACACCAGCATGTAAGAGACAACTGAGAAGTGGAAAATTAGAGAACAAGAGAAACCATCTAGAAGGAATGAAGAAGCAGAAAACAAGAGATAGAGGCAAAAACAGAGTGAGAGACAGAAAAGACAGAAAAGACAGAAAAGACGAATCATGACTTTGACAGGACAGACAGCTGTAGCCTGCAGGTCCATGTTTCTCTCTTTCTCTCTCTTATTCTTTTCTTCGGGTCTTTTAAATTCAGTAACAACACTCCCATGTTGATGTTTAGCAGGTGTAACGTTTACATGTCATTATAGTTTTGCAGGTATGTGTTGATTATCATAAACATCCTGATAGATTAGAGGATCACCAACGTCAGAGAGCGTCATCATCTGGAGAACATTAATACACAGTTTAAGAAGTAATAGTGGAAACCAGGAAGGAGCCGAGATCAAATGTAAATAATCAACTCAGTTATGACGCTGGTCGTTTATCCACATGTAAATATAGAAGTTTATTTTTGTGTGACTGTTTATTTTGTCCTCAGTAACCAGGTTATAGTCACACAGTGTTTAGTTGTTATCAGCCACTCATCATACATCCACACAGGATTGTTTACTTGAGTGTTTGTAGAAGATCTTCAAGGTTTGATGCACTTTTCTTTTTTTTGTTCTTTTGCATTAAACTCTTTTCTTTCCTTCGTCTTTCTTCTCCTCTCTTTTACTCTCTCTCCTCAAAATTTGTATTCTATTTCATTCACATTATTCCTGGTTGCAACATCCTACCTCACACACACACACACACACACACACACACACACACAGCAACGTGTGGATTCCCTGTGGCAGTGTGTGAAGGCCACACACAGAGCACAAAGTGACGGTGTGTCTTCACAAAAGGACACTGAATGACAAAGACGTAACCACACTGACAACATGGACAACATGCATCAATCAACACGGCAAAGGACACATCTGTACTGCACATGTCTGTGTGCACCTGAGTGTGTGTGTGTGTGTGTGTGTGTGTGTGTGCATGTCACAGTCTTTCTGCTCTGCTGCATTCGTCGCCTCTGCAGGCTTCAGTCATTGTGTGTCTGTATTTGTGGGTTCATCCATGTGTTTGTTAATTCAAACAACAACACAGTAACACAGACGTTATGGTTCTGTGTTTTTAATATCATATAACATATTATAAAGTACCTTAAGTACCTTTTTCTTCCTCCCTTTTATTTCTTCTACGTTCTTTATCTTTTATCTGCAGTTCAACAGTCGTACTACAACGTGCTCATTCTGTCGTTCATTCAGGCTCTAGAGACTCATTTAATTATTACAACATGCTCAGCTTTTTAAGCATGAATATTTGCTTGTTGTTGCTTGTAAACAACCAACAAACCTTTACATTTCTATATTATGTCCCCTGTGCTGTTTATCTGGCTACACAACAAACACACACACACATACACACACATTAACGTAAGGTCTGTCAGCATGGAGATGGAAAATCTGCCACGCAGAAACTGACAAAGACAGTTTGGACTTTCATCTCTTCAACTCTGACAGACGGCGAAGACAAAAGTCTGTTAACACAGACGGCGCCCAGCGACAGATCCAGATAATCTCTTCACTTCTATACGTGTATGAACGGATGAATATCCAGAAAATATTAACGCCAATAATCTATAATCTATATAACAATCAATAACTGTACTGCACTGAACTATTAGTCAAAGAAACAAGAGAGAGTGTTTAAAAATGTCCTTTGACACGGGATTAAACCGCAAAACACACGTATGCAAACACAAACAGGAAGTAGCAGGATGGAAAACAAATGTTTACATATCTGAGGGACGAATGACAGCGAAGGAATCAGCAAAATGCTTCAAGGGTTCAGCTACAGGTGAGTTTAGTGGCTGAAGATGCTGTCAGAGCAGTGAAGATGAAGCCCGACTAAAACCAACACACCGCTGGTTTTAGAGCTTTTTGTTTGTTTGTTTGTTTCTGTTTATCAGCAACAACCTTCAGGTAGAAACAGAAACTGCTGCCGAAGCTCATGAATGTATGAAAAACAGATTACAGATTATTACAGCAGCGCTGGAAGGAGATGAGTCTGTTGGTCTAAGAAGCAAATCCGAACCCTGGTGCACAACAACGACAACGACAACGACAACGACAACAGTGAACAGTGTCATGACTACAGTATTGAGTACATCTTACCACATAGAGCTGCTTCCATAGTAAGGCCCATTCCTGCAGCGTTGACGTCACCTCGGTAATAACGGGGTCTTCAAGAGGCACCACAGTCTCATGTGGTCTGTTCAGAGATAGAAGTTATATTATTGTTGTTTACGTCAACAAGTAAACACACATCATGTCCAAACAACTGTTTTTATTATCACATAGTTTTTAATATATGTATTACTATATTACCTGTTTTCTTAATGTGGTGTTCAAAGGCAAATGGAAATTTGAGGGTCTTTACCTTTACTTATATACACGGGAGGGGTTAAATCACAACGCGGGTTTTAAACAAATCCTACAGATGTGATTGGATCGCTTAAAAGTGGGCGTGGCGTCTGCATCCTGAACCTTAAGATGGTCCTCGAGCTTCAGCGGGATCGGCTTTGTGTAGTTATATAATAAATATTTCAATAGTTAAGAAGGTATTATATGTGAAATCATTTGTATGTGGAGGAGTGGCAGCATTTCATGTTACTAAGTATTCTATTGGTTCAGGTAAAACCACCTGATCAAACCTCGTCAGGTACAGAAGGAGCTCAGTTCACCTCAAGCGGATACATCACAGGGGAGTCAGGGGGGAGTCAGTGTCTCACCCTCAGAGTCTCTGTCTCTCTCTCTCTCTGTGTCTCTGTGTCTCTGTGTCTCTCTGTGTGTCTGTGTCTCTGTCTCTCTCTCTCTCTGTGTCTCTGTCTCTCTGTGTCTCTCTGTGTCTCTCTCTCTCTCTCTGTGTCTCTGTGTCTTTGTGTCTCAGTGTCTCATAAGTGATTAATTAATAAAGCCAGTGTTCTCTGTTCCCAGCTGAGTCGTAGCTGGCGGCCGCCTGCTGATTTCACCCACATTAGTTACACTTGTATCTCCTCCTTTTCTCCTCCTTTTCTCCTCCTTTTCTCCTCCTTTTCTCTCCTGTTCTACTTTTCACTCAGTCTAATCTCTTCTTCTCTTTTCCCTCCCTCCTTCTGTCCTTCTTTCTCTCCACTGCTTCACATCGTTTCTCAGGTTTTCTCCTCGTTCTCGCTCATTTTCATCACTCTCAGTTTGTTCTCACTACTTCTTCTCTTTCTTCTTTTTGTGTGTCCATATTTATTATTTCAGCCCTCCATCAGTCATAAGCTAATTTAACTCTATCATCATCATATTTCTATTTCCTCTTATGTCTGTCTCAGTCTTTTTTTCTCTTTTCTCAGTAGAAGAGTGATTTAACGTCCCCAACTGTGCATGAAACTTTTAAACATTTAATATTCTGTCTTTTGGCTGCTTAAACTGACCACAAATTCATGATCTTTTATTAATATGTGTAAATTACAGACAGAACTTTATAACTTATGTCTTCATGTCTTCTCTGTTTAGATTTAGTGGAACAGATCTGAAATCTAACAGCAGAGTCTACGGAGGGATTCGATTAGTTAACTTTAGTCCAGCTGGTATACATCAGTACATGAGATCAGTACTTTCTTTCAGTCTTTCAGTTGAACATGAACTGATTTTGGATCAGTGTCTGCGGTCAACATGTCAACACAAACACGGCTCACGTGTTCGTTCTAGTTAAAGAAAAGAGAACAACAGAGATGGAGACGCTGAGTCTGATGTTAGAACAACGCCGACTCGCATCTATTAAAACATTTGAGCAGCACACCTCATGTTGCACCTGCATGAGTCTCATTGAAACTGCAGCGTAGATCAATAACAGTGAATGAGGCGTGTATAATCACATGACAGAGTATCATGAGGGTTATGAAGTGTTTCTTAATATCAAATGAGGGCGGGGCAAAAAAAAAAGGTCACATGTTCATGAAGAGTCTGAAAGTATTAGAAATGTAAAATGAAAAGTATACAAGTATTTAAAATAAAATAAAATAAAATAAAATAAAATAAAATAAAATAAAATAAAATAAAATAAAATAAAATAAAATAAAATTAAATTAAATTAAATTAAATTAAATTAAATTAAATTAAATTAAATTAAATTAAATTAAATTAAATTAAATTAAATAAAATAAAATAAAATAAAATAAAATAAAATAAAATAAAATAAAATAAAATAAAATAAAATTAAATAAAATTAAATTAAATTAAATTAAATTAAATTAAATTAAATTAAATTAAATTAAATTAAATTAAATTAAATTAAATTAAATTAAATTAAGTTTGTTAGATTCACACCGTCAGTGTCAGGAAGCAGCGTTCAATAACTGCTGGTGTTAAAAAAAGAAAGCAACGCATCCAAAAATCGGATTATTTTTAGATTATAATTTCCTCTCGTTTTTCTTTATTGGGTCAACGGTCCATAACTGTGTGTGTCATCCTGCAGGAGTCTCAGTAAATGAAACTCTTCATCTCTTTCTTTGCCCTCGAGGTTTACTTGCAACAGTAAAGGATTCACTGATTCCAATTAATTTACTCTCTGCCTTTAATTAAAAAACAACTCTTATGCAAATCGAGACACGCTGTGTAACTCTGATTAATCTGAAATAATAAAAAAAATAAAAAAATAAAATAAGAACACGAAGCTTTTCCAATCATTATGCAAATGTATTAAAATATGTACTCGTGAACTTGGAAGGGAATTAGAAACGAGGAGGTTCATACCTTATTTAGAGAGAAAAGGTCTCAAAACAACTGATCCCAACAGAAAATGAGATTTCATTAAATTAATGGCTTCAGATGAAGAACAAAAAGCCTCCGACACAGTGGAAAGTAAAAGTACAAGAATAAAATAAAGTATAGGTATAAAGAATAAGTATAAGTACAAGTATAAGTATAAAGTAGAAGTACAAGTACAAGTATAAAGTATAAAGTAAAGTAAACTCAACTCATCAGAAACAAGCCGGTATCGTTTTAGACAAACAGATCACTGCTGCAGTGATATATAAATATTGTGTTAAATGTTGTGTTGTGTTGTGTTGTGTCGTGTTGAATGCTGTGTTGTGTTGTGTTGTGTTGAATGTCGTGTTGTGTTGTGTTGTGTTGAATGTTGTGTTGTCTTGTGTTGTTGATCATATAGTTTTCAGATTTAAGTCCAAACATTAAATTATTTAAATAAAACTCATCTGTTTATCATTTAGTCTCCAGATCATATTTCTTGGTTTATTATCTAATCTTCTCTTTCTTTCTGCATCTTGTGGTTTTTGTGACATCTGTGCAATGAATATATGAAAATGATATACTATAAAACAATAAAAAGACAAAGGTGAAGAGAGAAATATGGAGGAGAAGTTAACGAGGGCGTTAGTGTAATAGCTTTGTTGTCATTATGTGAATCATTGCTTTAAAAAAACAAAGAGCAGCTGTGTTCATACTGAAGTATAATGTTGCAATAAACGTAGGTGTTATATTAAATTATAAATTCTGGGCCCAGAGGTTGTGAAGACAGAACATCTGGACTGATGCTTGGTGAGGTCGGTACACTTACCCTCGGTTGGTGACCACAGCTTTCTTCAAGTGAACGTAGCTGGCTGGAAAAACTCCCTGCAGAGACAGAGACAGAGGCAGAGGCAGAGGCAGAGACAGAGACAGAGGCAGAGGCAGAGGCAGAGACAGAGGCAGAGGCAGAGGCAGAGGCAGAGGCAGAGACAGAGAGAGGCAGAGGCAGAGGCAGAGGCAGAGGCAGAGGCAGAGGCAGAGGCAGAGGCAGAGGCAGAGGCAGAGACAGAGGCAGAGGCAGAGGCAGAGGCAGAGGCAGAGGCAGAGACAGAGGCAGAGGCAGAGGCAGAGGCAGAGGCAGAGGCAGAGGCAGAGGCAGAGGCAGAGGCAGAGGCAGAGGCAGAGGCAGAGGCAGAGGCAGAGGCAGAGGCAGAGGCAGAGGCAGAGGCAGAGGCAGAGACAGAGGCAGAGGCAGAGGCAGAGGCAGAGGCAGAGGCAGAGACAGAGACAGAGGCAGAGGCAGAGACAGAGACAGAGGCAGAGGCAGAGGCAGAGGCAGAGGCAGAGGCAGAGGCAGAGGCAGAGGCATAGACAGAAGATGACAGGTGAGACAGATAATTAAAATATAAAACTAAGAGCGACGCAGAGAGGAACGAGTCTGTTTGTGCTCGCTGGTTGTTTGTATGAAAACATACTGTACATGCTTTTGTGTGCGTTTCCTCACTTGTCAGACAGCCTGCATGCTGATGCTGAATGTGTGAACATTGGTGCCTACGTGCCTGTCTGTGTGTGTGTGTGTGTGTGTGTGTGTGTGTGTGTGTGTGTGTGTGCGCTATCTGTCCTCCAGGGCGTTTAGGAAGAACGCCACCCTGCGCCATCATGGATAATAACCCTGCTGTCGGCTGCTTCTTCTGTCGACAGTCAAGTCAAAAGACCTTTTAGAGTCAAACATAATAAAACACAGGAGAGCTGCTTCTGCTGTTATTCAAGTGTGGATGTATTTTAAGACGCTGTCGGAGAAAGAAACCGATACAGACAGGAAGGCATGTGATCGATCTGGAGAACACAGATCACGTTCATCACGTGTCTCGAGGCCGCTACGCATCACAACGTTCACGGCGAACCGTCATGTGACTCATGTACTGTAATCCCGGTGTGTTTGATTCCAGTGTGATACTGAAGTCGCGTCTACAATAACGTCGTTTTGATGTGAGAACGCAGGGCGTCTGCAGGCTTTAATACCACATAAACGGTCATTTAATACCTGATTCATGATCATGACATTTATATCACATATTTCTGTCACTATTTTCAAGCCATATGTAACAATACTCCATAGTTATATAATCAATTATCATGGCCTGGACCCAGATAAGTGGCAGAAAATAGACTGATGGATTATCAAATTAAAAATGATAAATTCATGTACGTGTGAGACGACGAGCTTCCAGCTTCCTTCCTAACGATCACACTTGTAGTTTATAGATGTAGGATGTCTCCCTAAAGCATTTTATTATCTTATTACACCACCGACCACTGTGTGACAGACCAGAGAGACATTTAAGACTTTTACATGCAAACTTTAAGACCTTTTTTAGGAGCTGAAATCCAATGCTTTTCAAGACGCTGCCACCGTGTTTCCACCTGTGTTTTAAATCCCCTCCAGGGTTCAAACACCGCGACGCGTCTCAGATATGATGCATCTTAACAAAGAGCCAAAGGAGAAAGTGAGCTTGAACACTGATTATTAGAGACAGAGTCATGCAGGGCAGAGAGGAACAGAAACAAGCGACTCTGGCAGATAGATTATTATAATACACAGCCACATAATTACATACCCATCTCCCTTCCTTTCCATTTATAACAGATGTTTACTGTTTACCAAAGACACATAACAGCCAATTGTTTGTTTCCCACAATTGTCCCAAATAATGGTTTATTATCCACCGAAACTCCCCGAGCAGCGTCATTTATACCCTGATATGTGGTGTCATGTCAAGCTGTGTGAAGATAACGATATAACGATATAACGCTATAACGATATGATGATATGATCGATCATGGATCATCGGACATGGTTTGGCTTTAAATAAGTACTTTGTTGAAGTTACAGGACCTTTGTTATCTGAAATCAGAAGTCTCTGTGTACGTTATGCTTTGAAAAGGTTTGCATATAATCTTATAGTAGAGAATTAAGGCCATCATATTAATATGAACTTACTGTGTGGGTTCGACCTTTTTTTTTTTTTTTGGCTCATTTATCACATCCATGAACACTCACCATCAGCGGGTGAAATAGATCTCCTGCCTCATCAGTCGTGAACACACACATCGGCGTGCTAAGTGCTACAGAGTAAACGTTATCTCACGACTCAAACATTCGATTTATGATCAATGTGTTTTCCTTACATCCACTAAAGGTCAGACTATTGACTCCTTGTGTCCCTGGCGGCGTTGCAGAGGTAAGTTATGCACGTTTCCGCGTGTTTGGAGGGTTTTTTTGTGCAGGTATCTGTGCTGTGTTGTTCCAGATGGGCCCATATGTTGTGTTTACTGCCAAACAAGAAGTTGCTAACCGCACCGACAGCGAGGAGCCAGGCTAAATTCGCCTCCTCCTCTTCCTCCTCCTGTGTTTTTCATCACAATCAAGTACATTCTGTCTCCTCGAGTCTCCTGCCCCACTTTTTACTGCTGCACAGTAATTATACTCTCTTTTGTTCCGTTCTTCATCACATCTGCTGATGAGCTTGTTGTCATTCATTGTTTTCCCGGCAGATCTGAAGGAAACGTATCGTCTGTCCTAACCCCAACCCTCCCATTCATTCGCCTCTATTCTTCTGCTGTATTCTGTCCTGTTCATTGTCCTTGTTGGAAGCATGAAAAGCGATTGTGTAATTCCCACATACAGCTTCGTGTAGCATCATCATGTACGCTGCTCTATAATTTCACGCAGCGGTTCTGACTCGGCGGGGACGGTAGAACTACTTTCTCTCCTTTGTTGTTGTTTGATTCTTCAACAAAGAGCGTCTTTCTTAATATTCTGAGGAGACGTTTCCACTGCAACGCGATTGTCTTATTAGCTTCACTTTAAATGTATGCATATTCAGTTTTAACACGTCTTTCTCTCTTCATGTAAGGCTTTTTATAGGCTGCAGGTCTACTTCCAGCTGAATCCCAAATTGCTGCTCACAGCTGATATTTTTGGAGGACTGTTCACATCTAGTCATATTTCACAGTGATATGAACTGACAGCATTGTCCAAAAAGACACGCATCCTCTGTGTAAGAACAGAAAAAAGCCTCGTTGGTTTTGTATCTGCATCTCTCTTTGAGTTTTCAATGACTTTATTATTTGCTTCCGTCATAATTAGTACAGCTGCTAGAGGGCGCTAAACAGATGCTACGGAGTTTCCTTACATATAAAGGCGAACTGTCATTATTTTCTTTTCAGTTTGCTGTCACATGTTCACCATGTGATACAGGACAATTTTACAACCTTTACTCCAACCTTAATATAACCCTAAATTTACTTTAACTTCTGTTTAACTTAAAATCTGAAGAATCTAAAAAATATGTTTTTCTTTCAAATCAAACATCTCAAGATATGAGCGGATGTGAATATTGTTATTGTCTTTTTTATGTCATGTGATGCTGCTTCAGTACATTTTAAGAAGAAACTTTTCTCTCCATGCGTCTATGAACGCTTGTTCTCTATATTAATTATTAAAACATAAAAATGAAATGCTATTAAGCATCTTGTTGACAGACATTGCAGATTTTTTAAATGTTTCTGTCTAATCTAAATAACACCTTAAATACCTTCCTACACACATTCACACACACACTGTCTTCAGGTAAACGTTGCACCTGACAGAAAGCTCTTATTCTGAAGAGAAACTCGTGCATCAATGTAAAGGTCAGAGCGGAGGGATACCAAACATCTATGAGGACGTTTGTTAGCTGAACTTCACCAGATTAGAGTCTGATTAGTGTTACGCTACATGGCAGCATCGTTAACATCACAGTCTGAAACAACCAGCGAGCGAAACACAAAGTAGATCCGAGTCTGACGGGAATGTTATGGACACAAAGAGAGACCCTCATCAGGATTCATCCTCTGTGGACCACGAACCTCTGGATGAAATATTATGACACTGATCTACGTGGCTGTGATGGCTCTGAGGTCGTCTGAATGGTGATATTTATACCTCGAAGTTTTCTATAGTGTTGCTGGATTAGAGCAGAAAGGCATTTCGATTCGTTTCAGCCGGCGAGTCTATTGTAGAGAAACCAGGTGATTAAGGTGGAACTAACAGGATTGGCTGACGTCTCGCTGCTGGGAGAGACAGTGCACACACACACGTTCACATTTAGACACACACGCATGTGATTTAAACCACGATGCATCAATAATAATAATAATACGTAAGTTGATATCAGCACTTATATAATAAACACGTTTCAGATTCTGTTGACAGTAATCAGTGACGGATCAATCAAACGCTTCTTCTACACCTGCTGGTTTCTGTGCCTCCAGCTGCTCTGTTACTCCACTTCTGAAAGAACCGGTGCAGAATGACAGAGACTTTTATCTATCGTAAGGTGAACAACGATCATACAAGTAGAGATTTATAAGATCAGCGTTTGAGTTTTGTCTTTTTGGCTCAGTCTTGCTCCTTTTGTGAAGCAGCAGCTGTTGTAACAGAAGTGCTGTATATATGCAGGTGAATCCTGATACCAGCGTAGCGCAGCTCTCTTTGCAGTGTTCTCAGGATCTCTGATATTTGATTTGCATTAAGAAACTTCAACGTCTTGCTTATTATTCCTGCAGTGCTGCATCCCATTGCCCCTGCTGTAACCTACAGAAGTGAATGGCAGCTCCGCCCACGGCCAAGCTGTTATGTTAGTCCACTACTGTCAAGGTTTTCTCTGGAGGTGCAGCCTCAGAAGCAAGCTAGCTTTTTATTTTTTTTAACACAGACTCAACCTTTGTGAGGGTTTTTTACTCCGTGCATGACATCTCATATTTAAAATGTAGCTTGAAATGTGCATCCGAGTGATGTCTATCATCAGCAGCAGCACACACACCTGGATCTCTATAAATAACAAGACAGTTAAAGTCTTTGAAGTTTAGAGCAGACTTGAGAAAACTGGCCAGACCAGCACAAATAAATACCCAGACATATTCCTGTAAATATAATATTACCATGAAGCAGCCTGGCTCAGTGCTTGTTACACTGCCTCCACAGCATCTAACACAACCACAGATATGAACTAGTAGTCATGGCGATACGCTGACAACAACATGTCACAGAGTAAACAAAACACAACATATCAGAACCAAACAAGACGATTAATGCATCAGGTCCAATCTGTGGATCATAAACTAAAGAGAAGATATCCTGTTAAAAAGGGGCAAAAGCAGGAAGTCAGTCTGCTGCACAATCACAGCTTGACTGATGGTAGATGTTGTTGTTCTTCAACAGTTCACGGCAGGTGATAAATAGCAGAGCAACTTTCTCTTCAAATGGGAAATCTGTTGGTTTGTTTTACATATCTGGGGTTTGCTCACATTGATAATTGACTCCTGATACATTTGAAACGGCCTCCAAGCCAAACTAAAGGTTGTATTTATAGTACCACCTCTCACGTTGTCCGTATTTCTAAGATAAGATACGAACCCCAGCGCAGACAGTAAAGTAAAGCCTCTCTTATCTACAAAGCAGAACACCCAGCAGGAGCTAAAACACAACAGAGGAAGCGCTGCTGTCTAGATACAGTAAGACGAGACAGTAAAAGCCTCTCACGGACTCACAGAGCAGAGCGAATCACTAAAGATGCTACTCGAAACCGAGAAGCCTGTGAGCTCGTAATCCAGACACGGTGCTTAAAAAAGAGAGAAGGATGTAAAGCTGTTAGTGTGAGTCACATGGTGTTTATTACTTTATCACACTGCACTGCATTTAGCAAACATTATCATCTAAACTGTTGTTATCTACGCTCCTTTTAGTTCATGTCTTGCAGTGAGCAGAGACAGTTTCTTCTAACTGTTGGAGTTGCATGAAATGTACATATTCGTATCTGTTTTTCTACCTGTGGACATTAAAGTTTTCGTTTCCCAGCGAGTTTATTATCTTGTTCACTGACTGAACTGTGAGAATTTGGATAAAAACATAAAAGCTGCTCTGGGAGCTTTGAATATGAAGCTTCAGAAAGCAGCAGGAAGCACTGATTGAATATTTCAGACTTTAAATAAGTTGTTCTGAGGTTTTTCTGCAGGCTGTAATACCTCCGTGTTACTGGAACCGTGTGGGTGTCTCATTGAAATGTTGAATTATGTTTTTAACAGTGCTGCATGAATAACGTATTATTGATATAAAAACAGAGAAGTCAAGAGTTGAAGAAGAACGTGTTATTAGTGAGTCTGAGAGAACGGAGCTAATGAGAAGCAGCTGTCAGTCTGTCTCACCTTCACATTTGGCTTCCTGGTAGAAAATCCTCTGTACCAACCTGAGAAAGAAAACACAAACATCAGTGACGAGTTGTAAACAATATGTAAACAAACAACAAAGAAGAAACAGGAGACTCCAGAATATAATATAATATAATATAATATAATATAATATAATATAATATAATATAATATAATATAATATAATATAATATAATATAATATAATATAATATAATATAATATAATATAATAATATGAAAATGTCACAGGTTGGATTATGTGACATCATATAAAATAAATATATATAATAAATATAATAAATAATTACTTTGTTCATTCATTTCTAGTAAAGCAGAAATGTGAAAGCATGACTTTTAATCTCCAGATGTGACGTGATTGGTTCAGATTTAGAGGATGAAGCCCTGAAGAGGAAGAATGACTGTTAGCAATCAAGCAGTCAATATTTATTAGTCATAGACATTAAAGTTGGATCACTGACTGAAGTTCTCGCATAGCCTGTGGTGTGTGTGTGTGTGTGTGTGTGTGTGTATACACATTCATAGCCTGTGGTGTGTGTGTGTGTGTGTGTGTGTGTGTATACACATTCATAGCCTGTGGTGTGTGTGTGTTTTGTGGATGCTTATGTATGTGCGTGTCAAAGTCAGACAGAGACAGTGACAGACACCAATGCTCGAAGCTAAAGGACAGACTCCATTCACCACTCTAAGTGTGTGTGTGTGTGTGTGTGTGTGTGTGTCTGTGTGTTGACTGATTGGTCTAATCTCTACTGGAAGGTGACTGGACAGAAAGTAGCAACCACTGAACAGAGGGTGAGGGTGAGGGTGGGGGTGGGGGAGGGGGTGAGGGTGGGGATGGGGGTGAGGGTGGGGGTGAGGGTGAGGGTGAGGGTGAGGGTGGGGATGGGGGTGAGGGTGAGGATGAGGGTGGGGATAGGGGTGAGGGTGGGGGTGAGGTTGGTTATGGTGAAGGTTCGGATAGGTCTCCAGGAAATGAATGTAAGTCAGTGTATCGTCCCCTGAAGAGATGATACTAACACGTTTCCACATGACCGAACATTCGTCAGTCGCCTCTGTGGAGCAGAAAGCTGTCAGGAAAGTTGACTCAACTTGAAGTAAATCCTTGACAGCTGAAAATGACTTGTATCAAGGGACTGAATATGTACAGGAAAGCACCCAGACATCCTCTCAGACTGGGGGGACATCATTTGTCTCCATCCAAGTGGAAATAAAAATGATTGCGTGTTGGAAATATGAAGCTTGGGTGACCGTAGTCTGCAGTAAAATGTTTATTTATATCAAAATGATCCATATTATAACTCTGACCTCCTCAAACCGCCACTGAGTACACTGCTAGAAAGCTGATGTCCTACATTTGTATTACAGTTGATAATATTCATGATGTGATCTGAATAATAATAAAGTTTTCAGACAACAAGTTATGTACAAACAATAAGTTCTTTTATCATTAAACATTAATTGATGTTTCCTCATTAAACATGTATATAAAAATAGCCCAGTGATATCAGTGCTAACCAACCAGGATGCTTCATATTAGCTTTCATCTTATCTTCTTGGAAAACGGTGAGATCCATGTCACAGCAGCTCCCCATAATCTGATATGAATATGGAAATGAGAGCTTAATTGGCCAGTTAATTAATAACCAATCAAGATTAATCTACGACTCTCGTTAGGATGGCTGTGTTTACTCCCTCGCCTCTCATCTATATGTTAATCAGACTGTGGCTGCAGCAGCGGTGTCTGGGTCCATCCGTAAGGGTTGAGATGAGGACGTGTGTGACTGCATCCCGATGACATAAGAAGCGTGTGTGATTCATCCGTGTGCTCGCAGGTGCACGTATGTCTCTAATTTGTCTGTTGTCATACAGTCTTACTGTGAGGAAGAGTAATCATCTCGCCTCCCGTATCCCAACGGCTCACTAAGCAGTTATTAGAATAATCATTTTGCACCGTTATCAAAAATAATTCACAATAATCATCAGTGTAAATCATCTCTTTAAGTGGGAGGCTGAACTGCACTTTCAGTATTCATTAAGAATACTTCATGCAGGTTTCACATCAACAGATCAAATCACAAATATGAGTCTTAAATGATGCTTCACGTCCCTGCAGAGAAAACCTCGAGCTACTCTCGCTTGTTGATCCAGTAATAGCACCCACGAGGGCTTTTTTTCTAATTACAGTTATGACAGAGCTGCAGCTGAGCCACCAGCATCCGTCTACAGCACAGGTATTCACTGTCAAATCACTATACTGGGCAAACATTAATAAAAAGCAGGCTATGAAAGAGGCTGCTGAAGAGCACCATGGTTACTTTATGGGTTGTCATAACAACAAATAAAGAACACGTTGCCGCCCAACAACCTGTTTTACATCTATGACCAGCTGGACGACGTGGCCGATGGTTACAAACCGTCACTGATCATCTGTTACTACCACGCTGTAAACACCGTATCACACAGTAAGCAGAAGCTTAGCAACATATACAGCTGAGCTTCAATCAGCTCATGTTCATCATGGGTGGAAAAACAGCGAGTTTGACCCACATCTATAGATAAACACCCACCCATGAATGGACTAAAGGACACTTGATGCTTTTTCTGCTCTATTTAACTTCTACTTACAATAAAAACTAACTGTGACATCAAACTAAACTCTGCTGGTTTTGTCTCTTTCTCTTCTAACAGTTAGTTGGAGGGACGTTAAGGGTCGATATCATGATTGATCCTGTTGTTTAATAATAAATCATAGAGTCGTCTTACCCACATCACAGTTTAATATTAGCTCTTCACAGCCTGCTTGTTTAATAAGTAATTGTTATTTACCTACAGCCAGCTCTCTTCTGGTCATCCAGCTTATTTTAGAAGATTAGTTACAGATGAAAAAGCTTTTTAAAATAATGAGAGGCTGTTCTCAGCTGTGACTATGGGTACCTCAGTGATGCTGACAGTGCAGAGTCAACATCCCATCCTTTAAACGGCCGCTACGCCCCTAATCGAAGTCTAATGCTCTCTCAAGTGTTATGACTGCAATCTATATTTTAAGAACATAAGTTGGGGATTGCATTCCCGCAGCCTGGCTGCCATCTTCATATCACTGTCATTATAGCCATTGAGTTTCTGTCTGGGGAGGATAATTTGGCATTAGGGCCGGCAGACTGCAAGCCACAGAGCAGGAGGGCGGGGAAAAACAACTTTAAGAAAGATCTTCCTGAGTGTCTGGATAAATGCTGCAGCATCTCTGCAGCAGCCCAACTGGCAACGATGACACACACACGCACGCACACACACACACACACACACACACACACACGTGCACATGCCTGTCCTCAAAAGATACAAACATCTGTACTTTCCAACTTTGCACAAACACTTACACATGTATCTCTCTACAAAGGATGAAAAACATCTGACTGAGCCAACACACTGGCACGGATGCTCCCTCACACACACACACACACACACTCAGTAAAAACCCTTTGAGACGTCATAAGAAAGGAGACACAAATTATGGATTATGATACGATTACATCACTACTGACTTATTGCTTAGTCAGCATGAGTGGCCAAATGTATTTTTTTATTTTAAAGGATAAAAACAACAGTCCTTCTTCTGTGCAGAAACGTATTTAAAAGTTTACTTACTGTGAACTCGTCCTTTAATATAGATAGCTACCAATTACACTAACAGATACTCCCTCATATCTTGTCCGGGAGGGTATTTTTTAAAAATGTATTTGCATGTTCAGATAATGACAGAAGCTGAGGGAGTCTTGAAACTGCCAAAGGAATTCTTGGCTTGTCCTTATAATCACAGAGTCTGCCGCAAGGCGGCAGATAATGGCCCGTGTCCCCAGCTAGAAGGGCTGCATTTCATAACAGGAGTGAATCAGATGCTGATTGGATGTCATGAAATTAACTCAGGCCTGAATAAGAGTCTTACTGGTCAATACGAGCAGACAGGAGGAGGAGACGAGGAGAGGAAGAGGGGAGGAAGGGGTAGGAACATACAGATGACTGAAGAAGATGGTATGAGGGGTGCAGAGAGGGTAAAGAAAGGCCCAGTCAGCCCCTGCAGTAGATCCATGGCAGCGCCTGGCCAGCTGTGGCTAATGGAGCACATACTCACTCATTATCTGCAAAAGACAACATTTCCTGGCTCAAGTTGCTTGTTTCTGTGAGTCAAACTAGGAATAACAATGGGAGCAACTCCTGCTCCTTTCCAGGCTATTTGCAGCAGCAGAAATGTGAAAGCTTTTCTAGCCGGTGCCTTTGAAACAACACGTACACGTACGGCGGTGCTATCCGTCAGGTAGAAGCCTCACCTTCACATTTCTCCAGAATCTGAACCGTCTCTCCCACCTCCAGAGCCAAACCCTGAGTCACGGAGCCGCGGAAGCTGCAGATCACTGTGGAGGAAACAAAAAGAAACTTTAATTTTAAATCAGCAGATCTTCATTTTCCATCACAGATCAATCTTGCAATGTTTCTTAAAGTCTTCAACTCAATAACAATTTCATTTTCATGCATAACTCACAAAGTACATTGAATACCAAAGCAGTGTCTGCATGTCCCGTGACATCAACATCAGAGCCTCGCTGTACCAGGCCGTGTGGATGAACTATTCACATCCTCATGAGTTCATCAGTGCAAACAGAAAACAACAGACCTCCGAGTTTATTCTACTGTACAGGACTGAAACGTCAGCTGAGCTAAAGGTTAGATGTTCCCATGAAGATCGATGCAACAACAAAAACAGTCCAGAACATATTCCAGAAAACTAAAAGTCAACATTTCATTTATTTATTTGGCTCAAATCACAATAGAAAAACTGCACAGAGAACATATGTTTCACAACATATGTTTGTTTTTAGCGGTTTCTGTCCATGCCGGCACATCTATATGCTTTCCTTACTTTTGTCAACTTTTTATTGGAGCATCTTCAAATACAACAAGTAAACATCCACATATTCAAACGTCTTGTGCTGTATACTTCTCATGTGTATGAATAAAAAGAAAGTCTACTTGTTTATAATATGCATCCTTATGGTAAAGTAGTATCAATGTTTCCAGACTGAAGTTTAAAGATTTTACCACTTTAAAACTTTCCAGTTATCCAAACAAAACATGTTATTACCAATAATCTTCCTCTAATGTTTTCAAGAGTTTATGATGCCATTAAAAATATTATAAGATGATGATATTCAGAAACTGCATGTGTTATATATACGTATGAAATATGAATGTAAATGAGATCAAACTTTGGCCCAGAGCTACACCAGCTCTTAAAAGAGACGTCTGGAGAGACTGTAGTCTGTTGTTTGTCTGTTGAACTGGCGCTTTGTGTTGGAAAACAGTCTGTTGTCATTATGTCATTCAGTCTGTGGTAAGTCAACCACACACACACACACACACACACACACACACACACACACACACGCACACTTTAACATAACCCCAAACTCACCTTAACTAAAGTTAAGTTTTCATCTTAAAATGAATGACTGACATTACGGTGACTGACTTGAGGAATACCTGGTGACACACACACACACACACACACACACACAGAGCAGTCATAGACACATGGACCTGCTGATTGCAGTCTGATACCTGAAGGCGGCGGGATCGTTTGCATCTGTCTCTGTCTGCCTTCGTCTCTGTCTCTGTCACCGTCTGTCTCTGTATCACTGTCAGTCTCTGTCTGTCTTTGTCACCGTCTGTCTCTGTGTCATCGCCGTCACTCTGTGTCTTTATCTCGGTCTTCATTATTAACACCAGTCAGTGTGGGCTTGTCACCGTTTTGGCTTCTGTCGCTGACGTCCCCTCCCCTCCTCTCCTCTCTCTCTCTCCCTCCTCTCCCCTTCTCCCTCTCTCTCTCTCTCTCTCTCTCTCCCTCCTCTCCCCTCCTCTCCTCTCTCTCTCTCTCTCTCATTTGTCACTTGCTGTCATCAGTGTCGCTCCATCACTGTCACTGGCCTTGTCAGTCTGTCATTTGTTTGATGCCTGTGCTCACTCTGTCTTCATCTCCTGCCCTGCGGTTCGAGGTCACTGAAGGGAGTCAACTGGAGCAACTGAGTTGAAGAAGTAAAAGTCACCTGACACACCTGACACACCTGACACCACTTTACTCATCATTCCTGCATCTTCTTGTCATTTTCTTCCTTCTACTTTTAGTCTGAACCTTGAGCGTAATGACTCATTAAAGTCTCTGTCCTCCTCCTGCTCCTCCTCTTCCTCCCCCCCCTCCTCATCCATTTCCTCCTCCCCCTCCTCCTCCTCCTCCTCCTCCTCCCCCTCCTCCTCCCGCTCCTCCTCCCGCTCCTCCTCCTCCTGCAGCAGGTTCACAACCACAGAGGAAAATTTCATTCTTCACTTTGTTTTTGTTGTTTCAAAGAGAAATTGATGAAGGTTCGTGTTCATTCAGGAGATCTAGATTTAGATGCATTTCTGTTTTAGTGTCCCAGATATCATGTATGTACGACCTAATCGCATCAATCAATGATGTAGCTTCTATATGCTACATCTTTCAGATTAAGTTTAATCCTAGCTGGTCTAAGAGAATATAGACGTGGACAATCCAGTAATCCCCGGAAGATTTGAGCCTGATTATTTTTACATTAAAATGGAGACAAAAATCTACCAAACAGACATTAGATTCGCTTTTCTTTGATGTTAACCACGTTTCCAGGTCAGGGTCTCAACGGTATATTACAACATATATATTATACATATATTAACTATAGATTATTCTGGAGTGTAATAACTTTCGACCTATGGAGTCGTTTAAATATGAGGATGTGTTGCTTTCCTGAGCAGTTTACAAACTTTCACAAACTTCGTTTGTTTTTCTACCTCCAGCGAGATTCTAGAGAAGAGAAGAGAGAGGACGTGAGGATGCGAGGACGTGAGGACACAAGGACGTGAGGACGCAAGGAAGCAGCGCTGTGAGGATGCAAGGACGTGAGGATGCGAGGACGTGAGGACGCAAGGAAGCAGCGCTGTGAGGATGCGAGGATGTGAGGATGTGAGGTTGTGAGCTCACTGAACACACATGGATTAGCTTTGCTCTATCCGGCTGTTATTGACATTTAGTTTATCCTGCAGATCGGGTCAATAGTCTGACATCTGTTGGGCCAGAAACACAACTCTTAGCCGGTGGCCTTTATGTCTGTGTGTTTGTGTACGAATGTGTTTGTGTGAGAGAGAAAACACCAGAGAAACATATAACGAATGTCTAGTTGTGTGTGTGTGTGTGTGTGTGTGTGTGTGTGTGTGTGAATGAGTCATTTTTCTTGACAATTTAGGGTGTGTAACTTCAAAAGCTTTGTTTCAATATTTAATTGCTGCTCCAAAGTACATTTGACACAAATTTAATGGCTGTGAATTATTTAAAGGAGGAAGTTTCAGAAGTGGAACAGAGACTGTAGATATGGAGAAAAGACGGAGTTGTTGTATGTCGCACACTGATATTCAGAGGTTTAATATAATATAATATAATATAATATAATATAATATAATATAATATAATATAATATAATATAATATAATATAATATAATACAAATATCTGCTTCTTTATTAATGATGGAGGAAGAGACCCACCACAAAAACAGATATCAAATTCTCATTTTCTAACATTTGATGAAATAACTCGTTAACAGAGAACGACGACAGCTTGTCGCTCTCTGGAGTATCTGCAGTAGTACATCTGCAGTAGTACATCTGCAGTAGTACATCTGCAGTAGTACTAACTATCTGTTTCCATTAAATACTCAGCGTGAGCCTCCATCTGCAGAGCCATGAACCACATTAACAACACTTTCAACTTAAACTGAAACCGTGATTATATGTGATGTGCCAGAAAATGAAGAAAGTAAAAATGCACAAGTTCCCTTCGGAGCCTCTTAATGGGTAAACAGTCGAGGACTAATGCATCGTATGCAGCGCATGTATTATGCATCATATCTGCCTGCTGCTGTAATATGTGGCTGACTAAGAAACATATTACATGTGCATTTAGCTGTGTGTTGCATCCATATGAACATGAAAGGGAATAAATGCGAGTCCCTCGAGTGTGAACCACGGCTGCACTGAAGCAGAGGGACGATGTGTGTGAGCGCATGAGAGAGAATCAATCTGAGGTGTAGATCTTCAAGACGAGGACAAAACAGCAACGTGAAAGAGAGAAAAGTCAGAAAATGAAAGCTGGAGCTGGAATGTGTGCAGTATGTTTGATAAAAGAGGAGAAATATAATGAAATAGTTTACTGGCATCCAGCCGCGCTGCATGCGTGTGTGTATCTGCATGTTTGAAACATGACAGGAAGACGCTTGTTAATGTTTGTATACATGATTGCATGTGCTGCATGTTTGTGCAGATTGAGTGACTAATCAATCATCAATGATTTTAACATCCTACACAAAGCCCACACACACACAGAGGCAAAGTTTCAAGTGCACTCAGCACTCCGGCAGATGGATTGTGGGTAAGTGTATGGGATGTGTGCTTTACGTGTGTGTGAGCAAACACAGATAGCAAGAGAGAAGGAAAGAGAGAGAGATGGTGATGAGGGAGACACACAGCTTTTTTTTTTTGCATGTGTTCATGTGTCGCTTGCATATGATTCCCTGCAAGCTTTATAATCTACCAGCATCATAATAAACCTACAGTAAGATGAAATATAAGACTGAAGAAAGAGGAAACAGGGGGGTGAGGAGGGTGAGGAGGGTGAGGAGTGAAAAAGAAAAGGAGCAGAGAGAGCTAAGAAATGTGTCTCTTAGCATCAGCAGCTGCAGGAAGCAGAACTAGGCCACCTCCATGACTGGGATAGCACAGACGGTACACACCAACCCACATACAGCCCAGATCAACTGTACCGCACAGATGGGACGCAGATCCCACTATGTCACGTCAAGCCTGGAGATCTGCTCCCTGCTATTAATAAACGGGAAAACTACTCACTTGCACTTTACCCCCAACTGTTCCAGGAAGCAACAGTTATGGTGGTCGGTGAAAAAGGAGCAAAGAGGTCTAATGGAGAGGCAGATACCGCAGCTGAACCATGAAAACAGAGGTGAAGAAAGGTTGTTTTTCTGATAGCTGATAGATGCTGGAAATGAGCCCTCAAGTTTCCTCTGGACATAGAAAATCAATGTGTTTATTTCTAACTTGCTGCTTGTGTTGAACCCTGATACTAACAGAGGGAAACGTATTTGAGCGTTTGTATAACAGCATGCAGTGACCGAAGGGGAAAAACAGACAAATGCTGCATGCTGAATGTCTCTATCTTGACCCGAGATGGTCTGATGTCCATTAACAGCAGATGTCTCTCACACCTACTCACATGATGACAGTTCACCTGAGGTAACGGTTTAATCGATCCATTAACAGTCTTCATGGGATGAGGTCCAGCAGTAGTTCAGGGACAGTTATCAGGGATTAACTGCTTAGAGAAAAGCAGATAAAATGATGATGAAACTGATAGATGTGGAAACATATAATATAATATTAACTTAAATATGTTGTTTTCACAGCTTATTGAAGGTTTGAGGTTTCATTCCTAAAACATTTAAAACTATACAGCATGCTGATGTTTTTCATGTAACAAAGGTTAATACAGAACTTAATATTTAACATAGATTTTATATATTATATACTGTATATATTTATATATATTATTGTGGCCAACCTAACACACTCATCCAGGAACTGTAACAGCAACCAGCCTTCAGTTAATGACCACTGAGCAGGTCTGCTGGAGCAAATAATGGAGCATTACGTTCAATTTCCCTGCCCTGGTTTTCCCAGACAGTCGGTGAAATATCACTTCTGACGACGTCCTGGTCACATGACCACTTCGCTTACCTACAGTATAATCTGTGAACAGGCTAAAGTTTTTTGGGGATCAGGGTCTGTACAGATTTAAGCCACAGACAGACACACTTATCTCCACATACCAGAGTTTATTTATACATGTGACCGCTGTGAAGCCAGGACATATTAAACGCCTCCCACAGTGAAAACAGCACTACAACACTGGCCTATTATTGGGATAATAATAAGAGCTTCCTGCACCCTGTACAGCAGGTTATATAAGGCGAGAAGGTTATTTCAGGACACGGTTGGACTGTGCTGTCAAATATCAAAACTGTTCAAGTGATTTAACAACGAAAACATCATGTTGATGAGATTAAACCAGCAACCAGATTTTAAGACACACCGTTTCTCTTTAGACTAACGAGATTGTTGCTGTGACAACCATGAAACACGAGACTGAAGCTGCTATGAGCCCGAAGAAAGATGAAGATAAGAGTAACACGTTGATGCTGCTGTGGCTCATACATGAACTGACTGTTCACATAGAAATAAAGGATAATATTCCTCTTGTATCGTATGATGTAAACAGTTTTATTGTTGAGAGAAGATAAAAAGCTTTTAGGGTGAAGATTAAAGTTTTAAACTAGTTACAGCTGATTAGATACGATAAAAATATTCTTAGCCGTTACCATATTCGCTCGTCATTCATTGAAAATAATGTTTGTTTGTTTTTCCGTGCAAACAAATCTGATTGAATAGTGTTCACATAAATGAATGTTGGTGTATCAGTGAGGTAACGTCTCTGCAAAGAGTTCAGGACGCGTCACTAGATCAGGTTCAAACAACACTGAATAAATTATGAAGCGTGTAACATCCATGAAGTCATCTACTGTACACGCGCTCCTCTGCACTTCATATAATTAGCTGCAAGAGACAGATGTTAATGTCTGCCCAGCAACTTTCACTAATTCACAACAGACTGCAGCTCTGCACACACACACACACACACACACACATGCAAACACATGCTCATGCACATACAGCTGCAGGCTCTAAAATCAGTCATGTACAGTATGGAAAACACTGATCTGTGTTGATGTGGAAATGAAGAAGAGACAGCTCACTTCGTGTCCTCGGTGTTGCGTCCTAGATGTTTGCAGTATTTCCTCATGTCCCGTGTTTTCCTCCTTTTTTTTCCCCTTTAACTGATGACTGAAATGATCTCTCATGCACAAAGTCATCATGTTTGCCTCCAGGCTGAAAAGCACTCAGCGGAGCGCAGACCTCTGCCTACACTGAACGCTTCTCCAACTTCCAAAACAGACGCTTCGATAATGAATAATGTTTGTTTACTGTTTGTCTTCTGACAAACAAGTGCATGAATGATGCAGCTCTGGTTGTCCGACCTTTGAACCAGCAGGGGACAAAACAACATATGGAATAATGGCAGAAAAATGATGCATGAGCACATGGTGGAAACATGCAAAAACTAAACAACAGATGTTTTGAAGACCAAATTTTAGCTTCTATTCATGATGCAGCTACGATGTCATCACTGCTGAATACAACAAACTGTGACTGGAAACGGAGGAACTGATGAGTGAACTTTGTTAACGAGCATCATAAATGTTATTTATTATCTTATATAATCAGACTTTGAAGCAGATGAAGGTCCAATACTGTTCACTGCATCATTCAGGAAGCAGTAAAGTTGCCATGGTTACAAGTAAAGAGTTAAAAAGTACCAATACCACACTGTGAAAATACTCCACTACAGGTAAGTCCTGCACCTTACTTAAGTGTTATCAGGAAAATCAGAAGTAAAAGTACACACTATACACAAATACTCCCTGTCAGTGTTTTACTTTATTTATGATCAATATTACTGCTGCAAGGTTGTACTAAAGTTAACTCTTTATATGCTGTTGGTTAGTTTAATCTACAGTAATGTGTCATATTCTATAAAATCATCTCGTAGCGTCAATATGAGAACGACGTATCTCTGAAAACACAACAAGAAAACAACAGAAAAACAGGTTTTCATCTTTCTGACGATGCATCTTCCAGCTGATCCAAAGTACTCGTTAAAGATTTGACTGGACAGGAAGGTATGAAAAGTAGCTTAAAGTACAATATTTGTCTCTAGCAGAGTCGAAGTATAAAGTTCTCTTCGCCGCTTGTTGTCTGAAAACACCTTAAAGCCCCAACAAACAAACACAGCGATGCACCGCAGCTGGTAAACATGTAAACATCACAGGATTCATAATACTTATATTTGCTAATGTTGCATTCAGCTCAAAGATACACACAATATGTTTTAATGAGTAACTTAACATAAACATAACTTTTGTTTGTTTATAAAGAAAAAAAAACACAGGGCAGCTAAACATGACACGTTTTGATTGTCTGAACAAACAACCGGTGTTGTTGTTGTTTTGTTGTTGTAGGTAAACACCTTCGCTGTATCTGTGAAAATGTTTCCTCACCTGAGACTGAAATAAACTATTAATGTTTCATATAAATGTTTAATAGAAAACTAGTTTCGCTCTTTTCACTCCAATATCAGGCATAACGTTGCAGCTTATTGAATATCACAAACGGTAAGAATCAGATATGAGTGGGTCATTATGATCATATTAATCAATTAATTAGAGGAAAATCAGCTGTAAATGATCATCGTCACCCTCAACTTCATTACATAGCCTACAACTAATTTCTTCTGTTTCTCTGTGTGCATCGACATCTGATGTTTGTGTTTTTCTGAATCTCTGAATATATGAATTAATGTGTATTTTATGTGACTCAAACATACTGCAGCCAGTTTCCCCAAAGACACAAGTCATCGAGAAAAAAGGGACAAAACAAGAACACAGAAATAGATAAAGAATAAAGTGGGCTGTTTTCTGTCCTGGGGGGTTATTATGGTGCAGCCACGAGAATATAAACACCAAAATCCAACCTGATAGACACAATTTCTGATGGATTCAAATACGCCCTCTAGACTGTTTATCTCTGGACCGGAGACAAAAATATAACTTCTGATAGCAAACGACAGATGGATAAAAAAAATATATATCAGGCACAGGAGAAGAAAAGAGAGAAAGAGGAGAAAGGGCAGGTTGCAGAGATGAAGGAGTGCTGGGAAGGAAATGATGTCAGGAAGGACGAATCCTGCAAAATATACTGTAGAGAACGTAAAGAAAGAAAAACGGCCATGAATCACTGGGAGATGAGGACGATTCAGAGCAGAGAAATAGTTTTTAGGACCTGAGAAATGACGTCTTGAAGTGAGATATCAGAGGTGAAAATAACACATATATATATAAGAAACAGAAGTACCAGGAAGTGCGAAGGCGGTAATGGATGAAGGAGAGAAGACACGTTTCCTGGTTCTGACAATGAGCTGAAAACAGGAAGAATTAGGAGAGACTTCGATGTTCTGAGAGAATAAACGAAAAGAGAGGAGAGGGAGAGAGTTGTGTGTAGACCCGAGCAATAAGCCCATGAAAGTTGACATACAGTGACAATATCGCTGGGGAATTAGATGCCATCGGGACGAGAGAGTGAGCGATGGAGGGGAATGAGATGGAAGGGAGGATATATCAGGAAGGATGTGTCATGTGGAGAGGAGGGAAATTAAAGAGGGATGGCAGAAGGTCTCTGTTTGGAGAGAATGACTCCACAAATAAGAAGATAAATATAGTAAGATGAGGAGGGCATCGTAGTCGTAGAGGGTGGTAGGATGGAGAGGGATGAAGATGGTGTTAAGCTTTATATTACACACTTAAATGAGTGAACGTAAAATTAAAATCTAAGTGCAGGTTTCCATAAAGAACCAACAATTAACACAAATACAGAAAGAGAAGTATTTGTGATTCTGCAGAAAACTTCTCTCTGCTGCTGTTTTCATCTGAGAAACAAGGTCATCCACGCTTTTATGTCTTCTTCTCACTCCATCATCACTCAGGATGCAGAATACCGACAACAGAGTCAGGACGGAGGAGAGGAAGGCAGGCGCAGACCTGAGGTCAGAGGACATGTAGGTTTTTAGTTGAAGTAATTGAGCTAATTGAATGGTTTTATATGTCAGTGGACGAGGAGACGGCGAAATATAAGATGAATGAAATGAGCAGTAGTTCAAAAGGTCACTGATATGAGGCGATGGAAACAGAGATATACAGTAGAGACAAATCAGTTGTTGATGCACGTCAGAGGAAAACCAACCTGACCGACCGAACAGCACAGCTCTGAAAACACTTCAATCATATTCAAAACATCCATCTATGATATTTATGCATGAAATCTCAATTCTCATACTGAATGTAAATCTGAAAGGAGGCTCTTTATCCACACCAGGCAGCTCCTAATGTTGTCATCACTCATGTGTTCATAGACAATGCTGAGAATCACAGGGTCAAACTCCTGTCACACATGAAGGCGGAAATATCAATGATTTCATGATAGAAATGGTTCATATATTAGACAACAAGTAGGAAAACAAGCAAAGTGTTGCAGAAAACAATAAATAAACTGTTAAACTGTAAAACTGTAAAAATAAATAGTAGTAGTAATAGTAGTAATAGTAGTAGTAGTAATAGTAGTAGTAATAGTAGTAGTAGTAGTAGTAGTAGTAATAGTAGTAGTAGTAGTAGTAGTAGTAGTAATAGTAGTAGTAGTAATAGTAGTAGTAATAGTAGTAGTAGTAGTAGTAGTAGTAGTAGTAGTAATAGTAGTAGTAGTAGTAGTAATAGTAGTAGTAGTAATAGTAGTAGTAATAGTAGTAGTAATAGTAGTAGTAATAGTAGTAGTAGTAGTAGTAGTAGTAGTAATAGTAGTAGTAGTAGTAGTAGTAGTAGTAATAGTAGTAGTAGTAATAGTAGTAGTAGTAGTAGTAGTAGT
>CM072863.1:1550000-1552500 GCA_036937835.1 Pampus argenteus | reverse complement strand
AAAAAGCTTCGTGTACTTTTAAAAAGCTTCGAGTACATAAAACCTCTAAACAACAGAAGAGCTGCATTGATCCGCTGCACATGTGTCCTACTGCAACAAACAGAGACTTTTCTATACGGTTTCTATTGCTGTTTACGGTATATCCCTTTAAAATGTCTGCTGTGATGAAGTAGCTTAATGTGTATCTACAGTAATTCACTAGATTACTCAAAAACAGACACGTCCCATCGTTTTATCTAAACTGTAAATGGTTTAATATACAGTTTACTTCAACACACACCTAACAATATTCTGTAATAAGTAAATAATGACAATAAATGTCACATGTTTTAAAAACTGCTGATCACAAACAACTGTGATGTTTTTATCTCAGTATTTAGCTTCAGTGTGTGTGTGTGTGTGTGTGTGTGTGTGTGTGTGTGTATGCATAAGTCTGGTCCGTGTGTGTGTGAGACAGACGGGGAGCTTCATCCAGCTGAGAGCAGGGGATTTGATGAGTGAAATTGAAATATGAAATGGCTTCATAATCTCTCTGCCAGACAAAGACGGGAGGGCAGCAGGTCAATCCCAATTCACACACTCTGCTGGCAAGAACAACTCGAATGAAATTCAGTCGCCTAAAAAAAGAAGTAAGAAAAATAAAATTAATAATAATATCGTTACTCAAAGACCACTTTGGGAAATAAAAGTTGGAGGATTTAATTCTTTAGTTCTACGCTGAGAGACGAGTAAGAGATGATTGATGAAGCAGTGGGCAGGAAGGGATAATACAAAATACAGCGACGCTAGCGTTTAAACTCTGTAACTGAAGCCATGTGATCATATTTACAGGGACGTACACGCAGACAGACGTACGACATCCTCCTGAGCTGAAGGCTGAAAACTGTTTTCAGCTAAAGGCTGGGTAGATAGCTGGAGAAAACAGTTTGAACCGATCGAACCGTATCAGCTTTGATTTGCTGGATTATGATTGTTGTATCACACCGTCATTTATCTTGGATGGAGATGGAGACAGATGGAGACATGATAGGCGGTTGATGGAAAGATTAAAATCAGATAAAGAAGAGAGAGAGAGAGAGAGAGAAAAAAGAAAAAGAAGAGTGAAAAACACAGACAGCTGCTGAAATGATGAATCTCTGTTTAAATGATACAAAACACGCAGAGAAGTTTGCACACATGAAGGACAATGAAGAGAAGCACATTAGCAACACGCTGTGTGTCATCAGTATACGATCAGCTGCTAATATGACCTAAAGTTAGAAGGAGCCGTTTACAGCAAAAACTTCTGTCCTCATTAATATTTAAATGTATGCAGCAAGGTGAGAATCCAATTAGATGCTTTACTCCACAGGGAGATGATGCCAGTACGAGGTTTCTATTATGTTTAAAAGCATCATAAAAACACAAGATACTAAATTACCACACACACACACACACACGTCTCAAAACTGCTCCTTTCCTTATTTGTGAGATACTTTAAGGACACAGCGAGGTCACATCCAGCAGAGATACGAGGTCCACACATATTCCCCAACAGGGAAACATATCGGGTGCAAATGTACTGTTTCATGCTCAGGAGGGATGCCGGGTGATTTTCTGGGTTGCTGTGTGTAAAAAGCTGTGACGTGTCCTTTTCCCTCCAGCATCAGACTGACGCTGTCCCAACACATCACCTGGCTCTACCTTGTCCCCAGAGGACGGATAAAAATGGACTTACTGAACCAACTGAATTCATGATAAGACTGATGTTTAATATATTTCCTTTAAGTTCAGAGGTTCAAAAGAGGAAAAGCTCATCTTTGCTGGTTATATTCATTGTTTTATGACTTTTCTGACACCCATAACTGTCTTTAAACCTTTAATTTAGCGACATCTCGATCATGCATTATCTGTCTGACCACCTTTGGACCAGTGATGCAGGTGTTTGCTGAGCTTACTCAGCACTGAATAAAACATGTGATGCAGGGACTTCATAACCTGCTTCACTTCATACATCAAACTGTGGATTGTAGCTTCATAGAAATTGCTTCCAGGTCATTAATATGCATGTTTGACAGCCAGAACTGAACAGAGATTATTGATTTCTGAGCTATTTTTGACTGATCATCTCATCTCATGAACACACACCTGTCTTATATAAATATATAAAGATATTTTATTCTACATTTGAGTCCGTTTTAATGTCTTGTTGTATTACTTTTGTAGGTTTTGAGTATAAGAATAACTATAATTGCTTAAAAACAGGATCGTGCTTGTTGCTTTGTTTCAATAAATAGTTTCTGATCATCAACCCGGACCTCTGACCTGCATGTGAAAGACAATTTCCCAATACTGGGATCAATAAGGTATCACATTATCATCAAAGTAAGCACCTACGGATCCATTTTCCTCTAATGGCTGCACCCTGTGACGTTCAATAAAAGCTTTGGCTCAGAGTGCTGAGGATAGTGCTTCATATTAGTGGCTGAAATTTCCAGATCCCAGAGATGAATGAGAGCAG
>CM072863.1:1480000-1545000 GCA_036937835.1 Pampus argenteus | reverse complement strand
GAGCCGCTGTTGGGTTTGTATCCGTGACAACGAACAGCAGGAAGAAGAAACGCAGCTTCCTGCAGCTTCCTGCTGAAGGTTATCTGGAAGATGAAGACGCCGTTTCTAACACCACAACATTAAGCTCTCATCTGAGAGTTTTACCTCAGATGTGTACACATCTCCTGCCGTCTGTTTGACGTGATCAGCCAAGAAGCAGACAGGGGCGGGGGGACGGTGGGGGTGGGGGGGGGGGGGGTAATGAGGTCAGTTGCACTTATCTGCAGAGGCTGAAGGAGGGATGAAGAGGATGCTGTGGGACGTTCACTCTCACACACACCCTCCATCCCTCCGCCTGTCACATATCACATCTTTTCTTTCTCTATAACACTTAAATAAAGTCTCGAGTCTGTCAGTTTCTTTCTACTTGTCTTTTTGTTGTTCATACCGGTCCGTCCCTCTTTTACCTCCCTCCTCCTTCGGTGCTTCCTGCTTTTATGTCATCTTTATTTTATTTCTCATCTTATATCCACACTCTTACCCTCTGTCCTCCACTTCACTTCACTTCACTTCATTTGCTTCTCGTCTTTTTTTTACACACCTTTGCTGTTCTCTTCTTCTTCTCGTCTTTAATCTGGGTCCCTTTATCCCTCTTTAATCCCACTCTGCTCACTTCTTAGTCTGCTGTTTTTCCCTCCATCATGACATACCTACTTCTCTGATTCTCTCCTCACACACACACACACACACACACACACACACACAAACTCTGACCTTGGAAGTGTTACTAACCTTCAGCTTGTCACTGCACATCTGTTGCTGTTGCTTCTGTGTGTGTGTGTGTGTGTGTGTGTGTGTGTGTGTGTGTACATCATGGTAAATGAATGTATGTCAATGTAACATCCTGACACCGTCAGTTAAAGCATGCGCGCCTATGTCAGCGTTTTCACCCTCATTGTGAGCTGCAGCAACACAAACATCGCTGCTCTATAGATCCGTGCTGTTTGTTCTCTGTGTTCTCCAGCATTAAAGTGTTCTAGTGTCCAGATGGCCTGAAAGTGGAGCACTGGGCTAAGCCTCCATTATACAGGCTTAAAACACACTAATCACCCAACAGCACTCTGCACTATTGCTGCTTTTAGAGGACGCCACCAGGATGTGTGTGTGTGTGTGTGTGTGTGTGTGTGGTCTTCATACTACTGTGTCTCATTGACTAGAACAGTAGTGTCTATTCATTAATACATATTTTAGGAGCATAGTGTACATGCTGTTGTTAAAATCACCTTTCAAGCTTCATCTTTTATACTTTTGAATCTGATTTCATTTCATTTTTAATATTCTGGGTCTGAATTTTTGTCTCTGATTCATTATCATGAGACCTTCAGGTGAAGAATTGATTTGTTTTCTGACTAATCTGCTGAGTACTGTTCAGAAACAGGGAGGTGCTTTGACTTCAGTCCAACACTAAAGTTATTAACTAACTGTCTGAAACCATCTACACTTGGCAGCGTGTCTGCAACGGCGCACGTCAATTAACACATTAATGAGCGTAGCTGCAGGTCAGAGTGGGAAACGCTGCCACGGGGAAACACCCATTCTGCACTGCGGGCGCTGTTGGCAGAGTCAGGAGCTGCTGGCACCGCCAACCTATCCAACGTGTGAGTGTGTATATGTGTGAAGGGCTTCCCCAGGTGCCAAGCTCCACCTGACATCTTGGCCTGATCCCTCAGCTGCAATCTCATATGATCTTCATGCAACAGTCTCTCAGATTCAGTCTTAAATAGGACATACAAGTCATTCACCGAAATGTTCCAAATCTGTCGTACGAGTCATGAACAGAGACAGAACAACAACAGTCCCGTTATTTAAATATTATACTGAAACTGAAATGAAATATGTATCTAAAACAAACTTGATGCACAATAATTATTCTGTCTCAAGGTGTTTATGCAGGTCTCTGTCCACGATCCATCTGTTTCTGAAACAATGCATGAGTAATAATAGTGACAAACCAAGCAAGTTATCCCCAACCGCGTCGTTCCGCTCAGTTCTACAGAGAACGCTGCTTTGGTTCCTGCTTTTCTAGCAGTAACAAGCAGCTGTTTTCAGTGTTAAAGCTTTGACGAATCAACTACCTGCTAAACATCACATGACAGACAGACACAGTTAGTGACGAGTCGACGCATTTAGCAGCCAGATGTTTCCCTCAAGAATCTGTATATAATAATGCAAAAACAAAAAGGCAATTAAAATAATCAGATGAATCTGGTGTTTGTGTCTCTACCTTGCAGCCCCTCTTGGGTACGTGTATTTTTACTTTGAATAAATGTTTAATAAGTCCTGTTCCTGTTATTCTTTCCTCGTCTTACAGCGAAACACAGTGGAAGCAGAAACAGACTGCATCAATTTTTAAAAGCTGACACGATTTAAATAAGTGCTCCTCCTCTGGTCCGCTTCCCTGGACCGTCCTCGTCAGTTTGCTTCTTTGCTACCCAGAAGTTAAACCTTTCATCTACACATGGAGGATTGTTGCGTGTTACACATCCGCAGTCTTCCCAGACTGTGTCATCCTCCAAAAAGCCTTAGTCAGCTGAGTGATGTCACCTTTCATTCGTCCTTCTTCCCACAAGCTGCTTCTTAGGGGACTGGATGGGTGTCGGGCTACATCTCATTGATTGTGAGTGGCTAGCTTAGCGGTCACAGTTGAGTCAGCGAACGCATCATTCATCCAGGAACATTACTCTTGAAAATAAAGGCTGAGGCTTTAAAACGGATGTTCATGTTTGATATGGGCCTTTAATGAGCTCTGGGGCCACTTCCACCTGCCCTCAGAGTCATTACACTTACAGAGTGCTGAATGTCAGAGCGATGTCCAGCTAACCGACCTCTACGATCAATATTTAGTGACGTATTTTGTGTCCACTTTGGGCTGATGGAAGTCAGACTGGCACCACACTTACAGTAAGTCCATTTAAATCCTTCTTGTTTTACCATCATTTGAACCTCTGCTTCAACCAGAAGCAACCAGTCACCGTAGTGCCGGCGTCTCCAGACACAGTATTTCATTACGATATGAAAACATACTATTTCCTCACACTAGGAATTATTATTAAAAAAGGAGAAAATGCAGCTGCAACATTCAGGATTAAAATTTAATTTTAAATGTTTGTTTTTGCCTCTTTGATGGATCTGAATGGACACAGCAGCTTCCTCTTCGGTGAGACGTATGTCTGCTGAGCCCGTAAAGACGAGCTGTCCATATCGTTTTACAGTAACAGGAGGGTAAAAGAGGCGCCAGCAGCATGAAATATTACCACCTCCATCATTGCAAAGTTTATGTTTTAAGATGAGGAAGCTGAGGAAAAAACAGAAAACCTGAACAAATCCACTAAACATCCGCCTGCATTTAAATAACGAAGAAACGAGTTGTTTGAAACCGACTCGTGATCTACACATTTTCACTTTGGATTATTACAATTGTCCAAGAGAAAGTGTAATGATGAAGACAGTCGAGTCGATCTAACATCCACCTGCTCTAAACCATTACACACTCACACAGGTACACGTTAGATGAGGATTGAAATAAACACAACACAACGTAGCGTGTGTGACGTTGGACAATCAGAGTCACGTCCCAAATACAGAACAGGACCCATCCAGGCTTAACATGAACGTTTACACCAAAAAGATGAAAACTGTGAGAAGACGATCGGGTTTCTTTCCGTCTTCCTTCTCTCAGCGTGTCGGGTTTGTATTCTCGGCTGTTTGTCGACAAACCGTCTTGGTGAGAATCTGCTTTGAACTTCTTAATAAGACAATCAGCATGGGGCCAATTAACACGAGGACAGACAGAACGTCTCTTTAACGCGTCACATATCTCTTATTGGCTCTTCATGCCAGGTGTAGCTTCTTCCTGCATCACTTAACATCTATAAAAGCTGTTTTAACCCACATCATACCTGCAGGTGAAGGACGTCACGCTGATCGATGGGTTTTACTTTTCCAGTAAGTGTCTGATGACTTTTTAATCCAAGGAGAAGCTACGTTAGTGTGTTGAATCAATTAGCAGCAACCTGATAACATGCAAAGCTGATTTGTGCTAGTTTCTTATCTAATGATGTCTGGTGATCACAGCACTTCACATCCAGCCTCCAGGCTCGTTCACACAGGGGAGCTCGAGAAACACTCTGCAAATTGTTGTAATCTATGTTTCTCCATTTAACGCAGCATTAACTGGTCTTTTTTAACATCCAATGACTTTGTGTTACTGGCAGCACCAAAACCCAAAAACTCACTTGCATGCAGCTTCAAAGTTGGCTCTTAAATGCAGATCTGCAGCTACACTATGTAGAGTAAACTCCAGCTGCAGCCACATACGTGTTACTACTCGTCGATCACAACCACCTGGAGTACTTTGGTTTTATTTATACTTCTAGCGATGATACCAAATGGACATGTAGCCGCTCGCTGCTCAGATGATGTGAACTCTGCGTGACCTGCTGCTATGACAGCTGTCACTTGTACTATATAACATAAAAGACCACAAATGCACTCACTGCACTGCAGAATACAATATGGCATTGGGAGAGTGTGAGCTAAAGCTAATATAACCACACATGTCGGCCGAGTGCAACCAAACGAACGTTGAACTAGAAGATGTCTGTCATCACTGCAGCTGGTCGCATTATTTCCTGAAACCACCCAAAGCAGTGCTGAGAAATAGAGAGTTATGAGTTATGTCCCATATATTATTATTATGTTTAATAACAATCACATCAATTAACTGAGAGACAAAAGCTATTCTCCAATCTGCTCCAGTTGAGTTGAATTAAAACAACACCAGCGTCATTAAGAAACAGGCAACCAGGACATTTTACCGTATAAACTACATGTGAACATAGTGAAGCAAACGTGAATGCATGCTCTCTCTCACACACACAGACACACAAACACACACAAACACACACACAGACAGCAGAGTCTAATCAGGTTAATGTAAATGTCCATTAGTCCATCAACTGGAATTAGATAGGAGGAGGGGGGGATGAGGGGTGAGAAGAAGTGACAGAAAGAGAGATTATGAAGTATGAAGATGAAATGACGTGAAGATTGAAGAACACGGTGATAAAACATTGAAATGGGACGTGTATAATTCATGTTAATTGATGTTAATTCTGAGCCCATCTTGCAGGTTCGTCTACAATCTCCTTAACGTGCACCGCGAGACCTCCGACTGTTCCCACGTGACAACTGACAACTGACAACTACACACGTCAGCTGTGGTGGATACAGAGGACACCGACGCTGCACAGCTCTGTAAATGTAAAAGTCATAGTTTGCTTTGATATCTGACAATGACACGTTTCAGTTATTTAGCCCACATGTTAGATTCCTATATGTCACGTATACTGTATCTCGACATGCACCAGGTCTACATTATTCAAGCTGTGTACAGTGAGTCAGAGTACAGATTCAACTGCACCTGCTGACATCGTCTCCTTCAAACATTCAGCAGCCGGTTTTTACCAACATATCCTGTTTCTCAGAGTTTTACTTCACTCAGTGCAGCAGATATTTCAGATCGAGCTCCTACTGATGTAAAAGTGTTTTTACTTTAACAGTGAACCCATCCGACACACAGCCTGTGAAACCTGTAGAGTCCAGAGCACCTTATTGACCCTCAGCCACCCAGTGAGGCCCATTACCAGCCCATTATAGTAATTCAATGGGATGCTGTCTGCATGGAAGCCTGCAGGGCACACACACACACACACACACACACACACACACACACACACAAAGGCCTACATACAACACGACATATTACATCCTTATACACTCACACACAAACTGCAAACAGACAACAAAAATATTATAAGAAACCTTAATAAATCCACCAAACACAGTAGTTTAATCTAACACAAGAAAAAGACGACAGTGAGAAGGAGAAATCAGCTATGTCTCCAAGGTTTGTTCAGCAGTAACACACACATACACACACACATACACACACATGCATGTGGTTAAACACACAGGAAAATGCTCCTTCTCATACATGTACAGCCTAACCCATGAAGCCATAGTGAGTCATTACTGCCATCTGAGCAGGCAGCGGGGTGAAAACGCTGTGATGTTACACAGGAAGTGAAGCTCTTCATTCATAAAAACTAAATCAATAGGACGTCAGTTAGTTTATTTTAATCATCTATTGGACAAATAATAAAGTGTTGAATAATATATGGCTACAGTATTAAAGCAGGAAAAAAACATGAAACTGGATTTTGGAGACATAATATTCTATTTTTCTTATATATTATCAAATATATACCTTTTACCACATTGTTACCAGTAACAGCACGATAACAGAGATACTATATATATATATATATATATATAGAGAGAGAGATACTATAATACTCTCCTTCAAACATAATGTTTAAAGTATTCACTACACTTGATCTTTATTTCTTTTATTTACATGATGACATACTGGTTTATATGAAAAATAATCCAAGAAAAAAGTGTGAAAGAGCAATTTAAAAGATGAAATATTTACTTTTCTTTACTGCCATATCTGACCGATTGTCATATAGGTTCTTTTTTAAAATGTATGGAGAAGGACAATAAACCAGCACAGCAAAAGAAGCTTTATGATAAAATAACACAAACACACACGGTGTTCAACAAATTAATAAAAGTTGATCTATGATAAAATATGTTAGAGCAAATCTTCCACCTTGTAAAGAAAAATGGATTCATTACATGAATTGATGATTATTGAAAGTGACATGAAACTCAACCTCAATCTGATAACGACTGGATGAAACGTGCAGATGACAAAGCTGAGCTGGGTGGATGGAGCAGAGGAACGATGTCACATCTATAAATAGCATTTCTATGTGAAAT
The DNA here is from genome assembly GCA_036937835.1 of Pampus argenteus. NCBI lineage: Eukaryota > Metazoa > Chordata > Actinopteri > Scombriformes > Stromateidae > Pampus > Pampus argenteus. The sequence continues at coordinate 1,538,115 of CM072863.1, read as the reverse complement.
ATTCATTAGTATAAGTGAGAGATAGATGGATGGAAGGGGGAGGGAGGGAGGGAGGGAGGGAAAAAAAATACAGATTTCAATGAGAGATGTGAGAGAGAAAGAGAGAGATAACAGAGAATGAGACACTGTGAGAAACACAGAAAGAATTTAGAGAGATTGATTTTGAAGAAATGAGAGAAAGAGAGTGAAGAGGAGGGAAAACAGACAGATAATTGGGCCATGGCGTCTGCCCCCCAGCCTGCGGTGTCACCCACCATTTGTCTTTTCTCCCGTGCAGACAGAGAGAGAGGCAGGCTCATGGCAAAACACAGTCCAAAAAATGACAGAAACACACAGACAATCTTCCCTTTGCAACACAAGAATAAACACAAACATGGAATAAATGAGCGGGAGTGAAACGTTCTTCACCCTGGTGCCTGAATAAGTAATTGTTTTTCTCACCTTGGGGTCCAGGCTCATTAAAACGCAGCTCTGGCTTTGGCTGTGGACCCTGTCGAACATGAGTCACTGCAGTGGACCTAAATGCAACGTCCAGTAGGCGGCGGATCATGGGCCGCTTATTTTATGAAGTAAATAAAAAACTATTAGAGTAACATTTGTCTTGACATTTGGATTATTATTGTTTTCTTTGGTTTTAAACTCAGGGTGGTGATGTATTACCTTTCTAAAGAGTTACTACATGAGGTCATCATACTCTAATATGAATATACACTTTCCATCAGGTATTTCACAGCTAAATAGAAACCAGCTCCTATGAATGAACAGTCCTGTATCAGCTAAAGACAAGAAACTTTGTGTAAAATGTTTGGACCAGCTGTAAGCCTGCAGGACTATTGAACCGGATCAATAAACATAGAGACAGACTGGCTGGTTTTACAGGAAACTCAGAGAACGTCGCAAACAGCTGACTCCTTCCTGTTCTGATCACATGAACCAACCAGTGGAGGGTTGAAAGAGAGCAAGAGAGAAAAAGTGAAGGAGAGAGAAAGAGAGAGAGGAGTCAAAATCTCAGTTCACTTCAAGATTGGGAATAAAGACGCCAGGTCACAAACTTCTGGTGGTGAACAACCAGGTTCCTGCACTGCTGTGATCTAACGTATGTTTTCTAATGTTGGGAAAATTAATAAAATAAGTTACAGATGTGTTTATAAAGTTTTATAGAGTGTATTTTATTAATGGAGTAACATTTAAGTTTTAACTGTGTTTGTGTTGTCACTGCGAGGCAGCGATCATCCTCTCTGCTCTAGATGGAAGCTGAGAAGTTGGACCGTTGTTATGGCGATAGTAGAATCAGTCTTGCCATGGTGTCCGCGGAAACCGAGCGTAACCATAACAACGACGGAACTCTCCTCCAGAATGCTGCTGTGTTTAAGACCTTCAAGACACACAAACACTCGCACGCACACGCCCGTTGGATGACTGCCAGCCTACATCCAAACCAGCAGCGCACACGCTGAAAGAAACAGGAAAAGTTTTCCCTGAATCACAAATTCAAACTTTCAAACATTCACTTAAAAACAAAAAAACAAAAACAAAAAAAAGTCACTTTTCCTGGTTCAAAGCCATCATCTCTGTGCATATAAACCAGATAACAAGTCACAACCCAAAAACCATAACCCTGGGGGGGAGGGAGGAAACAATCTAAGGAGAGAAGCGAAAAGCAGACGGAGATCATTATCCAGTTACTGTCAAAGATGTTTCCCAGTTAGTCCGGGTGTGAAGTGAATATGATAGAAACTAGTGAACCATGTTGCTGATCAGGTAAAAAAATCCCAAATGTAACAAATGTACAAAAAAAAATAATCGCTCTTCATATGAAGTTTTGTTTATAATATTTAGATTTTTTTTCTGTGGAGAATCTGTGTAAAAATATAGATTATAGAATATTTTTATTATTCTCAACATGCATCATCAAAGCAGGATTACATACATGCAAATAAGCTGAACAATGCTGGAAAAACAAACAACCCGTGAGTTACATGAAACACACGCAAAGCCTGAGCCTGCACACACACACAAACACACAAACACACAAACACACGTATGCAGATCTATCTAGAGGGTTTTAGGTTTCCTTCCTTCTGCAGAAGGACTAAACGGCTTCATTTTGTCTTTGGTTCCAGTTATAGATCTGATGAAGCACCGCTGCTGAATGAGCGGCTGCATAAGAAACACATGACGCACATATATCGCAGCTCACAGCCTCCCTCCGTCGTGACTTACTGTCAGCAGCACCAGAGGAGAGGAAATAAAGAGAGGAGGCGAGGATCAAATGAGGACTCCTCTGGTGTTGGCTGGGTGTGTTTCAGCACTGCAGCCAGCAGCTCTCAAGCTTCATCATACATTTTAATCTGAAAATCCTCCTCACACGGCGCACTTACACATACTTAAAAATACAGTGTTAAGTCCTTCTACAATATTTCCAACCCTTTGCTTGACAGCAATACTTGTTATTGTTTGTGTTTACAAGATGCATCACCCACTCACTGTCACCCACTTCCACTGAGACCCAAGGACAGCAGCCATCAGTGTTCACCAAGGTAAACCAGCACAGTCACCTACACAGGACAGATATACATCATACTGCATTATCCTCTTACACTGGAAATATTTGTGCTTTCACTCGTGCAACTTTAGCTTCATAATTTGCTGCTTTTCATGCACATTTTACTTGATAAATAATTGATATTTAAGTGTATTTTGTTTGCGTGTGGTCTGGGCCTGTTTGCATACATGTGTTCTGCCCATCGTGCAGAAAATAATACATGAAGCAGCTCAGTCAGGCGTGGTTAACGTTAGAGCCTGATTATAGCCTGTAAATGTGCCAGCGTGATCTCAAAGGGTTGCTTCGTGAGAAATTTTACCCTAAATATCCCAGTTTACTCCCATAAAGACCGATTAATAAACCTGCTTATATGCAAACTTATGAAACAGGAATTAATGACTCAGTGTCTTTTTGCAAAAGCATTAGCCACTAAATAGAGTCAAAGCTAATAATTAGTGTGAAACTAGAGTACAAGGTTCGAATGTAGAGTCCTTTGTTGTTCTCTGAGTATGTTTGAGTCTTACATTCACACACACACACACACACACATGAATAAACACACTTCACACTGTGTGTCAGCGCTGGCTGTGCATCCTCTGTTTAAACACACCGTCACATTCGCAGCTCACATCTCATCTCTCTCAGCCTGATCTTGAGTCTTCTGCTTCTCAACATCTAGTCTGGTCAGTCAGTATGAATATGATGGATATGATCAGTCAGTTGAAACATGGGAATGGATTCATTCACATGAATTGATTTCAACTAAATGCTGTATTAACGTGTTTATTGTCAGTATTTAAGCATCACTATGATGTTGTTTAATTTGCATCATGTTCTTCTCTTTACAAACACCTGGAGGTGCACTAGTTACACAGTGACCTGAATCCTTTCACTATCGCCTGGCATTAACACTATTGTACCATAAAATAACAGTCAGCAGTTTCCAGACTGACCTGGTTAGACTCCAGCGTCTGGGGGAAACATGCTCGATCTCTTCCCAATTAGATGTTTTTATCCTCCGAGAATAGCTTTTATTTTACACAAGCTGTACGATTAAAGCTATAAATCTGGGTCAGTAAACGCCTCACCGTGATTGTTCTACATTTTCAACACTCAAACCCACTACAGCTTATAGGTAAGGATGCTTCGACCAAACAAATAGCTGTACATCGACACCAGAACGGCTGTTTGTTAATGCATATAGATTCAAAGAAAACAGAAGAGACAGGATGCCACAGTATATACTGCACTACTACTATATATACAGCTACATAGTAAGAATGGTTAAGAATATTTATTTCAGGTATTATATTATATTGTAATGGCTGTAATTTCATTGTAATGGCTACATTAACAATGGTGTCTGAACGGTATCTGTGAGACCTGCTGAACTTTCCAGGGAGCGAGACTGTTGCCCCCATCACCAGAGGAGATGAGAAAATTACTGTATAATACAACACAAAAACCTCTTTAAAAAGGGACCAAATTAGCAAAGAGAATCTGTGTGATGTGTTCTTGTTAACTCGATGTTTGAGATGTGATTAAAAGGCCAAGCTGGCACCCTGAGGAGAAGAGGAGGGGGGGGACACTGAGCGAAGGAGTGATGAGGCGGGAGCAAAAGCAATCAGCTTGATTTGCTGTCAGTTTCCATAGGCGATGTGGATATTTCAGCATGCAGGACTTGAAAATACTTCAAGCCTTTAAACGTTTGCCGCTGGGAGAGTCATTAAAGAAGAGAGAGAGAATATAATTCCTCAGAGACGCTTCGGGTATGTAAAGCTTTAGGCGGGAGCATCAGTAGGTTTCTGCTGTCGTTGAGGGGAAAAAAAGAGCCTCTTTATCCCACATGTAAGCCAGATTTTGTCTTCAGGGGTTTGGGAATTATTGCTTTTCTAGATTTTGTCCTCCTGTTTCATCCCCACCTTATGTCATATTCAAAAGATTGACCTGAAATATAGCTTAACATTTGACACAAAACACAGCAGAAACAAATGACATATAAGAAATGTCATTACAGTTGTGCTTAAAGATGTCAGGCGGGTCGCTCCATCGTCTAACAGGAGCCCTGATCAACACGCGGTTTCTCCCACTAAATCTCTCCCAATGCAGGGAAGGACGCAGCAGTGACAGATGAGCACGAGCAACAGCATCAAATGAAAAGCTGGGTCCAAATAAATTGGTCAGAAGGGCTAAAAAAATGAAAACAGACAAGGAAGAAAAACAACACGGACAAACAAAGGTGCAGCTTGACATAAGAAGGACAACCTGTTCACATGTGTCACTTCCACTGTGACCCAGATTTATCCCCGTGGTCGCCTGCTGAGGGTGTGAGAGATGTGGGTTGGCATGTGTCATGCATATTGTATCAGTGTTAAAGTCGCCCTGTCCACTAGTCGATCTGAATGGATTCCTCCTGCTGCTGACCAGATATGGTGATATTGGTTATCAATAGACAGTTTTAATCACCTATCATAGTCTCAGAGAGTCTCTGTAAGACACGTTTCAATGTTTGATATGATGATTGTGGCTTGTAAAAAGCCTGCCTGTCTGTCTGTCTGTCTGTCTGTCTGTCTGTCTGTCTGTCTGTCTGCCTGCCTGCCTGCCTGCCTGCCTGCCTGCCTGCCTGCCTGCCTGCCTGCCTGCCTGCCTGCCTGTCTGTCTGTCTGTCTGTCTGTCTGTCTGTCTGTCTGCCTGTCTGTCTTTCTGCCTGCCTGCCTGCCTGTCTGCCTGTCTGTCTGCCTGCCTGCCTGCCTGCCTGTCTTTCTGTCTGCCTGCCTGCCTGCCTGTCTGCCTGCCTGCCTGTCTGTCTGCCTGCCTGCCTGCCTGTCTGCCTGCCTGTGTGAACTGAGTACTGTGCTGTGCAGCCCTGGGGGAGGTGAAGCTGCATTCAGGGACCTCTATGGGAGCCACAAAGCTGCATTCATCCAACTGAATAGCTGTTTTCTACAACCAGGCACTAGTCATCCCAGCTCCGTTGGATCGCCTCTATGAGTTACCACTCTCCCTGCCTTGGTATGCAAAGCCTCATCCAGCAAAAGACACAAAACACACTCACATGAAAACAATGAAGAGATACGTGACTCTCCACTTTCAAAAGATGAGGTTTTAGAGTTGTCATTTCATAATGAAATGTGCACGTTCAACTTGCAGTCTTTGCTACTACATTTCCCAGAATGCTCTTTGATAACCCCTGGACAGGAAACCACAGACTGGAGGATAAAAAAAGTTCACAAATATGTCACTGAGGATGCTGTTATATGGCTGGCAGCATCAGAATCAAGTTTATTTTTTATTTTTTATGCTTTAGAGTAGATTTGTTTTGGGGTTTTTCAGTGAAATGCATCATGTGAGTATTTACTGTTCTGTGTGATGCAGTCTACAGACTAGCCTGACGTTGCCCTCATATCATGTCTGCCAGCCTGAACTATGAAACCTTATGAGTTGATGTGATTCTGATCTGGATGTTAAAAGGCTTCTAGCAGAGTAAATCAAAACGCTTCAGCATGCAGCCACAGCTGGAGTCAACTGAAGGCATCAAACAACAGGAAAAAAAACCCCACAGCCTCTCATTCAAATTCAAGTAATGTCTCTTTCCAATTAACAGAGTGCCGGCGTCATGATTCCCCACATTGACTTCCTGTCAGAAGAGTCCCTGCTCCGTCCCACTGCGGACACTGGTGTGGAGTTTTGCCTGTGCAGCTGTCAATCGATAACACTGAGTATCGGGGGTGGGCAGGGGGAGGCTTGTATAGTGCAAGTTACGACTGTTTTTCACACTCTGCTTCGACAGCGCAGGTGGTCTCAGACGCGCCGACAAAGAGTTAAATCAGCATCTGAGGAACTGGGCTGATCTGAATGGGACCTGTGGGGTGGAAGTACCACGCAAAACATCAAGTTACACAGCAATGAGCCCAATGAGTTGAATACAGATATGAACACTGGTATCAGCTTGAGAATTAGTATCAGCAGGTATTCCCATTTAATCAGGAAAAGTGTTTGTTTTCAAGACAGTAACGAGGTCACAAAACAAAAATGTGCAAATCTGGAGAAAACCTGCTGCAGGTGCAACAAAGCGGCATTTCAAAAAATCTACCAACTCAGCAGGAATACAGCATGAAACAAAAGAGGATAGAAAGCAGAAAGCAGCCAGTGATACAGAACCGGCATACAGAGTGTGTGTCTGAGAGGACTGTGTGCAGTAATACACACAAGAGGGGTGGGGGGTGAAGGACCAGGGGACTCACAGAGGACAACTGAACTGTGGATCATTGGCTAATGGCCCTGAAACCACCAACTCTCATCTGAAAACATCCAGTCTCATTATACTGATATATAACACTGGCTGATAAAACGCTGCTGTAAGCTCCCAGTCACCTGTTCAATAACACACACACACACACACACACACACACACACACACACACACACACACCTTGATGCATGCAGCAGGTCTCACTTTGCACACTTCATACAGTTTCTATATATATTGTATAAATATCTACATCCAGAGCTACTGCACAGCATCTCTCACACATCATACGATCATATCACAAAAAGATATAATGAAAGGATAACCTGCAGTAAGACTGAGATATCATAAGAAAACACCACAGATCCTGTCACACACACACACACACACACACACACACACACACAGGAGGATTACAGCTGATAGTATGAAGCACCATCAACTACCACACAGAGGCTCACAGTTTATGGGAATATTATAAAAACACATGAAGTGCAATAAAACTGCCTCCAAAGTTGCGCACAAGTACTACAGAGGTTCACATCACGACTCACCGCAGAGTCTTTTATGGTCACATTTATTGTCTAATAAAAGCTTAAATATGGTTTTATGACACATACGCATCATATTGGTGTTAAATAATGTGTGTTGTTCCTTGATAACACACACACACACACACACACACACACGGCTCTGCTTTACTCACCCACGCCGATTTTCTCGTCCTCCGTCGGCGTCCACATGATGATGATGTCCCGCTGCACAAAGAGCAAAATCCCCCAACAAAGTATAATCACCGTCGCTTCATGGAAATCCTACGGAGGTATCACCAGAGAGGGAGAGAGAGACAGAGGAGGAGGACCGGGGAGGAAAAGTTTACTTCAGTTGTTCAGGATGATGGGAGGAAAATGACCTGATCTCATCTCTTCATCTCTTCATCTCTTCATGGGTTGAAACAGAACAGCTGTTTTAAATGAGGAGTGAAATAGATGATGGTTCATGTCCCGTCAGGTTTGGAGTGACGCATGTGTCCTGCATCCTGCTGGAGGATCCTCCTGCACAAGCAGCAGGACTATGGTGATGTTTGAAATATATATTAATATAAATATATAAAGGTATTACAGAGCAATACTGAATGCTGAACCACAGATGAGATCATTAAAAACTGACACTATAAGACTATGAGGATCAGAAAAATAATACACTCATCATCATCGCGTTTTGAGCCTCGTCTCTTGCCTTGCAGGGATCGTCATGTCTCAGCCTCTCCACATCCACATCCACATCCACGTCCCGTCACGCTGCTGTTTTCTTATTGATATGTGCGCATTTTATTTCTCTCTCCGCCGCAGCAGCTGTTCAACTTGTAGTCAGACAACGAAGGAAAAATAAGAGCGAGCAGCCTGCATGAGTTTAAGAGGATCAGGCGAGCAGGAAGCCTGCAGATAGAGTGGGTTACATGGGCAGCGTGTGTGTGTGTGTGTGTGTGTGTGTGTGTGTGTGTCAGTCCATCGTTAAAGGTCGTCATAGGTGACATGGCGCGTGTACAGAAGCGTCACACATGTAGTCATTGATCGTTTATTGAAAATGTTCAATATATTATCAAAATACACAAACATCCTGCACAGATCCATATAATCCAGCTACACACACACACACACACACACACACACACACTTACAGGACTCATCAGGGCACAACATGACACCACAGCCACATGGTATCTGTCATGCTGTAAGTGTGTGTGTGTGTGTGTGTGTGTGCATGTCAGCACGTCAGATATTTGTTGTGTGTATTGTGCCACCATGTGCATATTCTTGAGAAACACACTTTTTAAAAAATATATATATATTTTTAATTTTTAATTTATTTTTTTTTGGTGGACAGACAGTCCTGCAGTAGGTGGTTCATGAGGTAACCATGGTGATCTCCAGGTAACCTTATGAAGTCTGCTCATCATAAAAGATAAAAAATACTTTAAAGATGAAAAATGATTTTATTCTGTGAGTGATGAAAAGCACCTTTACAGGTGGACACACAGCCAACACGAGACCTGTAATAATAAACTAACCTGCTTATAGCATGTTTCAGCCGTTTATATGTCATGTATGTTCTAAGAAGCAGGAGGCTACTGTATGAACAAGAGCTCAAATCACAGCTGCAACCCTGAGAAATGAGAAATTATAAAAATACAGCAAAACATCTGCAGGTTGCAGCTTTCCAGATGTGAAGATATTAAGTTCTTCGGCATCATACATGATAATAAACTGCGTATATTTGGATTATTCTGCTGATCTGATGGAAATTAGAATCAGGTTGTTGTTTTTTTTGCTGAAATTTTTTAGACAAAACAAGTAAAAAACCAGCATCTTATTCAACAGACTTAATGAACAGTTGGGTTAAGTTAGCTCTCTTAGCCTCAGTGATTACTGTCTAATCTAATTTAATGCTAAATAATCATCAGAGATCTAATTATTTTTATGGATTAATTTTCCATTAACCAATTTATCCTCATCTACAGACCAAATGGACCACATATGACACATTTCTAAAGTTTATTTTATTTATATATTTTTTTTTCAAATTTTCACTTCCTGTTACAGTCACATGACATGACATGACGTCACGTGGTCACCACACCAGCATGATGAGACTTAAGGCTTTATAAGGAAATGTCTACGAGACTTCATGTGTTTGTTACACTGGCCTGTTTTCTTAAATATGAGTAAGTCATTTAATATGTTTTTTTTAGTTTATATTATTATTATTATTTAATATATTATTTAATATGTTAACGGCACAAAACAGACTTCTGGTCGGACCGTTAAACTATTTGAAGATGTCTCTTTAAATAACGATAATGAAATCAAATTATATCTTAACGGTTTTCACTATTAGTACATTATTGTACCATAAAAACACAGGAAAGAGCTAAATATGAGTACACCAACCACTTCCGGTAGTTTATACTCTGAGCTAGCTAACATTTACAGTTAATTAGCCGTTAGTTGTGAGTTAGCTACAGACGTTTCTGGAAGTAGCTCAGTTAGCTCATCTTAGCTTAAGTTACCAGGTTACTATGAGTTTGATGGGTTTGAAATGACCAAAGCAGAGCTGAATTATTAATTATTATTAATGCTTCACAGGTTTTATTCAACTAAACATTATGTGAGAAGTGATGAAAGTTGAACCTTGTTGTTGTTCTGCTTTTTACAGAGTTGGGATGTGAAACTGTGTCCTGGTGATGACAACATGTTGGACATGAGGAGTGTTGTGTTTAAGGAACGTGTCATTAACACAATAACTTAATCATGAAACATGCAGGTGGACAGCTGCTTCTTCTTCTACACACACCTGCTGAAGACGTGTGATGAAGTTCATAAGAAAAAGATCAATAAGTGGAGTTTGATTTCTTGGTTTTCTCCTGTTTGTGGGAAATGAATAGCTAATTATTTGACTGTGTTATTGTTGGATGGAGTTGATCTAAAACAGAAATATCAGCTGGTAAACTTTCTCACTAAGTTAAGATGAACATTACATTTCAGACACTTGTTTTTCATGTCCATAAATCAGATTATTGATTTTAATCCTGACTCTGTGATGGAGGAGTTTATTTCTATAAAAGGGGATAAATGTTTATATGATCAAATCTTAATCTCTCTGTTTAGACTGCTTCCTGATCTCAGAGCGCAGTACGTTTCTTCAGACATGGAGAGGTTTGTGAAACGCTTCACTGCTGACAGCTTTAATGTTTCTGAACATTGATTATTTGTAATAAGACAATAAAACTCCCTCTGTTGTTTTAACTCACTCAAATGTTGAACAGCAGAAAATTCAAAGTTTTCTATTTAGGACTTTAATCTGCTAAAATCACACGTGACCAACAACACGGACATTGATTTAAAAGTTAAAGGAGAGGAGGATTAGAAGAGGCTGAGAAGAGAGATGGAAAAGGAGGAGAAAGTAGGAGGATGGAGAGTAGCAGTAGAGGAGGAGAAAAGACAAAAGAAAGGAGAGTAGTCAAAGGAGAGTAGTCAAAACAAAGATGGGAGAGGAGAAAATATATAGATACCAAAAATAAAAGCAACATTTATAAATATTCTCTCTTTTTATTGATGTAATTTTATTTTGAAAATAATTTCCAATTACTAAAAGTGTCCCAGAACATACAACATACATTTCTGAATATGTTTTAACACTTCATTACTGACTGATTTAATGAATGTTTGTGTTTATTTGTTGTCCCGATAATTATTGCACAATGTATTTATTATTAATATTATCATTAATATCAACAATATTGTTGTAAGTTTGGTTAATTAATTTTGTCCACCAGAGGGCAGTAAACATTCAGGTATTTATCTATTGCTTCAATAATAATAGCAGGAGTGATAACCAGGATTTATTAGTTTGTCAAGTGTGTAAAAGAGGAGGTGGGAGAGAAAGGATTAAAGATAAGAAGAGGTAAAGATAAGAGGAGGAGACAAAGTTATGAGAGAAAGAAGCTGAAGTTAAAGTTGAACTGACCCGTCACTGACCTCCAGTGGTCACAGCGGGTAATTACAAAGAGCAGCTGATATTTAGGATGTTACAGGAGACATGATGTAGGGGATCAGAGTGAGGATGGAGACGAGGGAAAGCTCTGTGTGTGAGAAACATGACAGCAGGCCACATCCACACCACCCCAATATTATTATTATTCACACTCAAAGGTATGTGCGTGTGTGTGTGTGTGTGTGTGTTGTGTTGAAGAACAAAGAGGCAGCACAGACCAGACTCTGCTGAACCTGAACCTGAACCTGAACCCAGCTGTTTGTCCTTCAAGAGCAACGAATCAATGCATTCACCGCTACTCTTCAAAAGCCACCAACATTCTTCAAAGACAGAGTAAGTGAAGATTAGAGTCATGTTCTTGTGGTTATACCAATTCATCTTCAACATGCTGCTATCGGGCTAAATTAATCCTGTTAATTCTCATCCAGATAACTCGATTATTGATCCTGAATGAAGTTACCTTGAATAATGAAAGCAGAATAAATATAAAGTTTAAACCATGACCAGAATTCATATGATTGGCTGAGTGCTGATCATGTGACTGCTGTTAAATAAGACAGGGGTGTTGGGAACCCTCCCAGCATGCACTGGGACAAATGAGCCACTGCAGGAGAACTGGTAGTATCACTAACAGACTGTAAAACTGCAGATCATAGAGGATTATTCAGACTGACTGTTAGTAAATGCCAAACTAAATATTTGATGCATTTGTGTCTCCGGCTGAGTGTCAGCTTCACACTGCACTGGATACTACCTGGACACTACTGTGTTGTGTACAGTAGGTGTATTAAATCACCAACAGATATAGTCTCAGTGTGTTCTGGTTTCTAAGAAGAATATATCTTGTGTTTCAATCAGGAGGAAGCTGGAACATCCTGAACCCACCTGTGTGTCTACGACGAGCGTTCAGTCCACGGGTTTCTCTGACGATCACAGGTGAGGATTTCCAACTGACAACACAAACAAAACAATGTGTTATTATCAGACTCTTATCAGATCTCCTGTTTTCAAGCCTTCACTAAGTCAGATGAAGTGTGAGTATGTTCACACTCACCCAGTCAAACACGTTGATGTGATAAGCGAAGACAAGTCGATCTGCAATTGGTGGTTTAATGAAGACATAATGTGAGCTCATTGTTCATGATTCCTCCACAGAGTGGACCAGGAGACCTCAGAGGTTCCCAGTGCTCAGTCTGACCAGCAGCATCAAACACACCTGGACTCCATATTTATGGTCTGTACATGTACTTTAACATCTCTTCGGTTCACACTCACCTCCGTGCTGCACCAGCAGATTGTCAGTCTGTCCAACATGGTTGATGTTTGCTTCATGGTTTCAGCTTGATGTGTCGTTCATGTTGTATTCTGTTCCAGCTGCTGGAGGACAACATCGTCACTTTTGTGAAGAACGAGCTGAAGAAGATGCAGAAGACTCTGAGTCCAGATTACCCAGAATGCTTAGAGGGTCAGAGGGAGGATGATGAGGTGTTGGATGGTGAGGAGAAGGAGCAGAGGAGGAGCAGCAGGGAGGCGTTTCTGAAGATCACACTGCACTTCCTGAGGAGAATGAAGCAGGAGGAGCTGGCTGAGCGTCTGCAGAGCAGTAAGAGGATTTCTATAAAGATTTAACCTGCTGGATAAATGAGACATTTACTGACGTCTCAAGACATGGAGGAACATATGTTCATATATATATATATACATTCTGCAGGGGGATTAATCTGTCATAGTTTCTTAATTAATACATTATTGATCATATTTCTTGTGTGTTCGTTCAGGAAGTCCTGCAGGTTGTCAGTCTAAACTCAAGTCTAACCTGCAGAAGAAGTTCCAGTGTGTGTTTGAGGGGATCACTAAAGCAGGAAACCCAACCCTCCTGAATGACATCTACACAGAGCTCTACATCACAGAGGGAGGGACTGCAGAGGTCAATGATGAACATGAGGTCAAACAGATTGAAACAGCATCCAGGAAACCAGTCAGACCAGAAACAACCATCAGACAAGAAGACATCTTTAAAGCCTCACCTGGAAGAGATGGACCAATCAGAACAGCGATGACAAAGGGAGTGGCTGGCATCGGGAAAACAGTCTTAACACAGAAGTTCACTCTGGACTGGGCTGAAGGCAAAGCCAACCAGGACATACAGTTCATATTTCCATTCACCTTCAGAGAGCTGAATGTGCTGAAAGAGAAAAAGTTCAGCTTGGTGGAGCTTGTTCATCTCTTCTTTACTGAAACCAAAGAAGCAGGAATCTGCAGGTTTGATAAATCCCAGGTTGTTTTCATCTTTGACGGTCTGGATGAGTGTCGACTTCCTCTGGACTTCCACAACAATGAGACCCTGACTGATGTTACAGAGTCCACCTCAGTGGACGTGCTGCTGACAAACCTCATCAGGGGGAAGCTGCTTCCCTCTGCTCGCCTCTGGATAACCACACGACCCGCTGCAGCCAATCAGATCCCTCCTGAGTGTGTCGGCATGGTGACAGAGGTCAGAGGGTTCAATGACCCCCAGAAGGAGAAGTACTTCAGGAAGAGATTCAGAGATGAGGAGCAGGCCAACATCATCATCTCCCACATGAAGACATCACGAAGCCTCCACGTCATGTGTTACATCCCAGTCTTCTGCTGGATCACTGCTACAGTTCTGGAGGATGTGTTGAAAAGCAGAGAGACAGGAGAGCTGCCCAAGACCTTGACTGAGATGTACATCCACTTCCTGGTGGTCCAGACCAAACTGAAGAACGTCAAGTATGATAGAGGAGCTGAGACAGATTCACACTGGAGTCCAAAGAACAGGAAGATGATTGAGTCTCTGGGAAAACTGGCTTTTGAGCAGCTGCAGAAAGGCAACCTGATCTTCTATGAATCAGACCTGACAGAGTGTGGCATCGATATCACGGCAGCCTCAGTGTACTCAGGAGTGTTCACACAGGTGTTTAAAGAGGAGAGAGGGCTGTACCAGGACAAGGTGTTCTGCTTCGTCCATCTGAGCGTTCAGGAGTTTCTGGCTGCTCTTCATGTCCATCTGACCTTCATCAAGTCTGGAGTCAATCTGCTGGCAGAAGAACAAACAACATCCCGGTGGTCTAAACTATTTAAAGACAAACCAACAGGTTTCTACCAGAGAGCTGTGGACGAGGCCTTACAGAGTCCAAATGGACACCTGGACTTGTTCCTCCGCTTCCTCCTGGGTCTTTCACTGCAGACCAATCAGACGCTCCTACGAGGTCTGCTGACTCAGACAGGAAGTAGCTCACAGACCAATCAGGAAACAGTCGAGTACATCAAGAAGAAGATCAGTGAGAATCTGTCTGCAGAGAGAAGCATCAATCTGTTCCACTGTCTGAATGAACTGAAGGATCGATCTCTAGTGGAGGACATCCAACAGTCCCTGAGATCAGGACGTCTCTCCAGAGATGAACTGTCTCCTGCTCAGTGGTCAGCTCTGGTCTTCATCTTACTGTCATCAGAAAAAGAGGTGGATGTGTTTGACCTGAAGAAATACTCTGCTTCAGAGGAGGCTCTGCTGAGGCTGCTGCCAGTGGTCAAAGCCTCCAACAAAGCTCTGTAAGTACACAGATAGTTGGATGTATTTACTATCTTTTAAATATGCTGCTATCTTTCCAAAAGGACAGAAAAATCATTTTTTTCTTACTTGTTTTTTTTATCTATATTTCGTCTCCAGGCTGAGTGGTTGTAACCTCTCAGAGAGAAGCTGTGCAGCTCTGTCATCAGCTCTCAGCTCCCAGTCCTGCAGTCTGAGAGAGCTGGACCTGAGTAACAACAACCTGCAGGATTCAGGAGTGAAGCTGCTGTCTGCTGGACTGCAGAGTCCACACTGCACACTGGAGACTCTCAGGTCAGGATTCATCAACCTGATCAACAGATGGATATTTACAATGTGAATGATATTAGAGGATAAACATTAAACCTGTGTAGGATTTGTCAGACCATGCAGAGTTGTATTGTTTCCATGTGTTGTGTGTCTGCAGGTTGTCAGGATGTCTGATCACAGAGGAAGGCTGTGCTTCTCTGGCCTCAGCTCTGACCTCCAACCCGTCCCGTTTGAGACGGCTGGACCTGAGCTACAACCATCCAGGAGAGAAGCTGCTGCTGGAGGATCCACGCTGGGGACAGGACACTCTCAGGTACGGAGACAATCTCTGATAGAGGTTTCTCATAATTATGAGATGAGATTTACTTTGCCCTGTGAGTGGAGGAAACTTCGTTAACGTATATTTATATACGCCACTATATTTATATTAAGGAGCAGCTTTCATGCTTTTTCTTCTTTGATGTGAGAGCGTGAGACAAACTCTGAAAGTAGGTTTCTCACCCCAAGACAAATGATTAAATTTTGTTCAAGAAGTTTTTTTCCCTTCATGACACATCCAGAGTGCCGTATAATCGCAGGACTTTTGTTTGGCAACTGCAGTGTTGTTATTATATTTTATCATCTGTAAATGTTGATAGTTAAAACTGATTAGATGATTAAAATAAAACAACAAAAACACATACAACCCTGTGAGTGAGGGGGGCTGAGCCTCTGCAGATTGAAGTTTTTATCAAACCGCATGTGAACAGAATATTAAAACGATGAAGGAGAACGTGCTGCTCTGACCTCCTCCTCCCCCTCCTCCCTCCCTCCCCCTCCTCCTCCCCCCAGCCTGCAGCCTGCTGGAGTCCGATGGTTGACACCAGGTCTGAGGAAGTGTAAGTGTGTTCTTTTGATTTGTTCATTTGATTCATGAAAACACTCCTTCACATCCTGAGGATGGAGATGACGTCATCATCAAACAGATGATGGATCAATAACTGCAGCTGTATTGTGTCTCGCTCTCTCCATCAGATTTCTGTGAACTCACACTGGATCCAAACACAGCAAACAGAAACCTCAAACTGTCCGACAACAACAGGAAGGTGACGTGTGTGGAGGAGGATCAGTCGTATCCTGATCATCCAGACAGATTTGATTTCTGGAAGCAGCTGCTGTGTAGAAATGTTGTGACCGGTCGCTGTTACTGGGAGGTGGAGTGGCGAGGAGGAGTTCATATATCAGTGACGTACAGAGGAATCGGCAGGAGAGGAGACAAAGCTGACTGCAGGTTTGGGCTGAATGATGAGTCCTGGTGTCTGGACTGCTCTGACGGCGGTTACTCTGTCTGGCACAATAATGAACGGATACCCATCCTGTCCTCCTCCATCTCTGGTCGAGTAGGAGTGTACGTGGACTGTCCTGCTGGCACGTTGTCCTTCTACAGAGTCTCCCCCGACTCACTGATCCACCTCCACACCTTCAACACCACCTTCACTCAGCCTCTGTATGCTGGCTTTGGGTTCTGGTTCGGTCAGTCTGGTTCCTCAGTGTCTCTGTTCTCTGATGAGTAATAAGAGCAAACAACACTTTGTTTTCTTGAGATTACAAAATAATTAACTGTCATGAAAAAAAAAAAAAATTGCAAGCATGTATGTTCTGTTTCCATATTCACACACAGGGTGAATTATTAATTCATTCATATTCACCTTCACACAACTCAAAAAAATAAAAGCCTGATGAAAAAGAAAAAGAAAACTGGAAAAACTCACACGTGACGGTGATGTCTGTCTTATCCTGCTGAGAGTCAGAGGTCAGAGGTCAGATCAGACATGTGACCTTTGGGAATAAGAAGTAGAAAACTAATATTTGGTTCCTTCAGTCGCGTTTAAAACCGTCTCATCCTTCATGTATGCTCACGTTCAAAAGACTGACAGGCTGTGATGGGAAGAGTTTAACACATTGAAACACACCAACAACAAAACGTGTCTGATCCGGTCAAAGCTGTCCGAGAACAACAAACGACAGAAAAGGGAAAGAAACAGGAGGAGGAGAGGTTGAGTGTCGAGACTGTCGGTTCAGCCTCAGAGTTACGGTGAGCAAGGAGGCGGTCTTAAAAAGGTGAATATTACCTGAAATGTATTGATTTTAAACAGTTTTGTTCATCCGTACAGCAAACACATCCCACCTTTAAGATCTAATCTTGGATGGAGGTATTAGATAAACTCTGAAACAGGAAAGAAACCTCCAGAATAACAGCAGTGGACGGATGAAGTCACCGCAGCATCAGTATTATGAGACAACCCAACAGTTAGAAGAGAAGTCGTTTTTATTATTTAAAGTAGAACTTACTGACTGAAGCATTAACTATTTACAACAATGTACACAGATGTACAGACAGTACAACCTATTATATGGCTCTTCTCAATGTGCACATCAGGACTTCATTCATCTCAACCTTTAGGATCAGTTTGAAAGGAAAAACAGCCGACTGCTTTACAACCAAAGAGCAAATAACCACAAAAAGAAAAGCAGCTTCATGAAATTGACTGCAGATTGTTTAAAAAAAAGAAGCTTAAAACGTTGGGAAAGAATCTGATATTTCTATGACAGACTGATGAACGTGTACAGCACCCCGTGTGTGAGCTCAGTAACGGCGCCGTTTACCCGTAATGACGAAACCGCTGGGAAAACAATCAAATAGGTCCAGATGGTAATAATGTCAAAGCCCGACTGTTCACTGAAGAGCTAACTAACACTAGCTAGTGCTGCGGCTAAAATCATGAAGCCACTTGATCCAAACATAAACTAAAATAAATTAATTAAAAAAAACAAGCATGATGAAGTAAACAAATTGATCCTAAAATTAAAGCAAATGCAGCTGAAACACTGAAACATCAAGATTTTCCTCAGAAAAAGAAATATTTAGTGTTGATGGAAAAAGTGATAAATGTTTTAAAACCAGAGCAGCTGCTTTCCTTTTACAGCCTGAAACGGGACGTGTGCGGGAAGATATTTGCAGTCCAAAGAAGCATCTCTCTGGTCTGTGGCAGACATATTGTGTATTTATACATATATTTAGGATGTGGAGGATCAAAATGTGCCCTGGGACTCCTGGACAGGTAAACGAACCACGTAGATCGATGCATTAATGTGAATATTTGGCTTTTAGCTGTGATCAAACCTTCAAAGTGTGAAGATGTGAGGATGCTTAACAGATAACTGACTCTCAAAGCACAATATTTAAAGATGTCATTTCAGTTTATGGCTCTAAATACTGTACATTTTATATTAAAACTGAAGGATTACTCTAAAAGAAAAGTTGGAAAATACTACAAACTGTATTTGACTCTCTAAGTCGTGTTCGGTGAATAATAGAAAACATCTTTCTTGCAGCAGAAGCAGGTAAAATATAAATATTTTTTTATTCAAAACTTGCACAAATACTCTCTTCTATTGAGACAAGAAGCAGAAAGTGTTTTAATCCGAGCGCCACGCTCTGTGGGAAATATTTATTCATCATCACCGTCATCTCTCTAAAGTTTAGAATAAATAGAGAGAACATCAGTCAACTTGCCTGATTTAAATTAGAAATTATGATCGAGAGGAAAAAAAAAAAACCCGGTTGAGGTTCGCGTGGTCGTTGGCTGCAGAGGAGAACGTTCTCAGGAGAACCATCTGTCACGGAGGGAGCGGATTAACTGAGGGTCCTCATCGTCCGATGGTTCAGGGAAGACTGCAGCACGAGGAGGGAGACACACGCAAATACTGAATGTAAGAACATTTATTATGATTATTAAAAAATTATTCACAAATACAACTAAACATGTGGACACATGTGGATAGATGTGATTATAGCAGAAAAAAATATGACTCAAAACGATTGATTATTAAAATAGCTGACGACTTAATAGTCGACAGCTAATCAATTAATTGCTGCAGCTCTACCTGATGTACTTTGTTGTGTTTTGTTTTGTTTCATCTCTGCTGAGTGTAAACATATATATTTTTATGCTTTTATACAGCTGTGAAAGTGACAATAAACTGTTAAGGAACAGAATATGTATTCATGCTGCTCAACCAACAGTGTTACTTACAGTCTAGGATGTCGGACGCGTAGTCGGATCCATCATCAGTTCTAAGTGAGTGATCAGAGTTTTCTGAGTCATCATCATCATCATCGTCGTCGTCGTCATCGTTACCATCGTCGCTGTTGCTGCCAAGAAGATCTGCAATCTGTGGGAGAGGAATCGAATCACTGAGACACAATAAGAAACATTCAGACGTGTCACTGCTTAGATACAAAGTTTTTCTTCCCCGTTTCCCCGGAGGCTGCAGCCGCCAGCAGGTCCTGGAGGAGAAATGTACTGAACGCAGCGGTTTGTTTTGCAATCTGTGAGATGTTCAACTTGACAACAACAACAACAACAACAACAACAACAGCTGGAGGTGTTTGAATATCCGTTTGTGAAGCGGAGCACCTCTTCAGCTGTGGGAGAGTTGTCTCTGTCTCCGTTCTCCTCGCCGTTATTGGCCAGTTCCTCTATGAGCGGGTCTGTGTCTATATCATCGTCATCATCGTCGTCGTCATCATCGTCATCTGAGTCTGAGGAATCATCATCATCCTGGTCTTCATCATCCTGGAAAAATATAATATACATTAAAAACTAAACTCGTCCTGAACTGATTGTGATTGGCCGTCACTAGACAAACGAACGAACGGTTCCACCTGTGTGCGTCTCACCTGGTCGTCGTCGTCTCCCTCTTCTGCTAGTTTCTGTCGACCCACCTCGTACAGACGACACACTGTGTCCAAACCCACCGTGTCCTGGTTCTACAGAGTGAACAAAACGCAGCAAACATGCGTTCAAACAGTGCGTCCAGTCAGACGTCGTCAACGCTGCGCAGATATTTGATTCGGTACCTCAATGACGGCCAGGTAGCAGTCCTTGGCGTCGGTGCACAGGTCGAAGATGTTCCTCTTTACGTCCACGGTGGCTGGAAAAAATAAAACCAAGCTCCGAGTTAGAAACTGAAGCCGCGGATCAACGAAACGTCGTGAAACACACCGTTAACGAATCACATACAAAGACCAACACCAAAAAGACTACAGACGTATAGAAATGCTACACGGTGGGACTTTATGTTTGTCTTTTTTAACATAGTAAATAAATAAAGGTTCAAACTGGCTTCAAGTCTGCAATAAACAGGAAGTGCAGCCTACCAATCGGCTTGTAGTCTGTGGCGTCGAAGGTTCTGAAGGACGAACCGAAGGGACTCTTCATCTGCTGGTCCATCGCGTCATCCTCATCATCGGCTTGCAGCATCGCTATAGTGTGTGTGGAGAGGACAGTAGATCACTATGTGCACTGATAATAGATGTCTTTGGCAGATATATACACACACACACAGTTTTAGGATCATCCAACAGCCCGTACCTCCGTACATAATGGTGGCGTTGCTGTTGAAGACCAGCCTGCACTGGTCCAGTGCCGGGACGGTGCGCAGCAGGTGGAAGGTCCTCAGGTCCCACTGACGCCGCCGTCAAGGCTTAAAACTACAGACACTCTGCTCCCTGCACCGCTTCACGCTCGGTAAAACCCTTAAAACTACGATCAATCAATCATGTGACCGTGATATTAGTGTCCCAAAACCACAAGATATTCTCCTCTTACTATACATACTGAGGATTAATATGTGACAAGACTCAGAGGATACGATCTCAGTGTTGATGATGACCTCCAGGCCGTTGGGATGGAAAACCCCGCTGATGTTCATATTGAACTTGTCGAACTTGTGAATCGCCCGTGACGCCCGCACGTCCCACAGCACGCCGTCATTCAGCACCAGGTCGTCCGTGGGGTTGAAGGTGGCACAGTTCCTCTTGTAGTTGTTGGCCAGACCGACGTCGTTCAGGGTCAGAGTCTTCTGACCCGTCTGGATGTCGTAGATCTGCAGCGGAGGAGCAGAAAAACGATAAATAGGAATATAATAACATGATGCTAGAAGACATTAAAGGCTGTTCAGTGACACGGTAACATACATGAGCCACTTGGTCTTTGGTGCCAATAACTCTGTCCTGAGAGAGTTTACTGAACTCGACGTAGTGGTCGTCTACAAACGACTTCC
This sequence comes from Pampus argenteus, assembly GCA_036937835.1. NCBI lineage: Eukaryota > Metazoa > Chordata > Actinopteri > Scombriformes > Stromateidae > Pampus > Pampus argenteus. Next base: position 1,516,818 of record CM072863.1, on the reverse strand, counting down.
TGATAAAGACAGCAAACACAGATCAAACAAAATCCAATAAAGCAGAATTGGTGATGCACGTTGGAAGTGGTGTGTGTGTCAAAGTTTTACTTCATGCTTAAGACGCCATCAGTAGACCAGAGAGCAGACAAGGGGGCGCTCCAAGAGGCCGAGGTGAGCAGCAACTTCCCATCCTGACAAATGCACAAACAAGACTTGATATGCATCATTTCATTTAATGTAACACATACTCGACTTTTATTTTAAAAAAGAGAAAGGATGTAGACGTCTGCAAGTGGAAATAAACACCACGAAGGACCAGACGTGATCTGTTGTGAGCACCGGGTTTCAGGTTGGGAGTCATTACGATTCATAAAAACATACTCTGGAGGGCTCGAGGTGTGTGATGGCCGAGGTGTGGCAGGGGTAGTTGGCCGCCTCTTCTCCGGAGAACACGTTGTAGAATTTGAGGTGACCGGAGCAGGTTCCCAACATCAGGAAGCGCTCGCGGGCCGAGAAGGCACAACAGGTGAAGCCGCTCTCATCGCCGTCGCCCTCATGGAAGACCGACATCGAACGAAACCTGTGAAAAGGAGGTCAGCGAAAGAGACGGCACAGATGAAAAAGGTTTTTCATTTTTAAAAGACAAAGTTCAGGTGGAGCGTGTCCATTACCTGCTAAATATGAGATGTCTGTCCAGACACCCTCTGTCCACGCCTCCGTACTTCGGGTACAGCACCCTGCTCCCCAGTCGGGCAGTGAAGTTGGGGGACGCCTGTCTCCTTTGCTTGGGCTCGGGACAGCGGTGGGGGGTGAAAAGTGAAAAGGGGGGGCAGGTGGTGACGGGATTGGGGCAGTGGGCATGTTGTTCCCTCAGGTACTCGGTGATGATGCTGTCCAGGGTCGGGGGGGAAGGCAGGTGGCGCTCTAGCTGCTTCTTCATGGCTGGAGTCTGAGCAGCAGATACAAGAAACCGTCACCATGGTTACAACATGCAGCAGCCGTGTTTCCATCTTAACAACAAAACAAACTCTAGAAATCAACCGGCGTGAGTAAACGTGGCTACAAAACGTTGTTTCATCAGAAGGTGGCGCTGTAGGCTGCGTTACGATGAACCTGATTAATAAAAGTAGTAAAGTAGGAACGAGTCACTGACCTGAATGAAAGCGCCGTGGTCGGACTTCTGTTTCAGCGCACGGAGCTTTTTTCCTGTGCTGCAGCTGGCCGACGGGCGTTCCCGCGAGAACAAAATCCGGCCAACCAGAGGGGAGGCCTGATTGTGAGGTACCGGATGAGGAGGGGGAGGAGTGGAGAGAGCAGGGACTGACGAAGAGGAGCATGAAGGGTGAGGAATTATGGGGGAGCGAGAAGAAGAGGAGGAGGTGGAGGAGGAGGCGGCGGCGGGAACCGAGGACACCGGAGAGGTTCCAAGATGGCTGGCGATACGAGCTGCGACGCCGCCGGCGAACCGGCAAGTCCTGGGGATCACTGAGGAGGAGGAGGGGGTGACGCATGAGGAAGAGTTCTGACAGGAGATGGATAAATTCGCCTCTTTAATGAGCGTGTTCGCTGTGTCATGGAGCCCTTTGGCCATGAGATGGTTTCTGATCAGCACGAGCAGCTCCTTCTCAGAAAAGGTGATCCGTGATTGGGCGACCACGTTAGCCCTCTGCAGGCGAGCCAATGACACGTCGGTACCCATGAGGAGCGGCTTGCCGGACACGCGCTCTGTCAGCTCTGCGGCGTAGCGGCAGAAACGGACGTGCTCGCTCCGTTTGTCCTGCAGCACCGGCTCCTTCATCAACTGGCGAGGAGGAAAAGACAAAAACAGCTTTCACAAACCGATCTCAGTAAAGACAAGAACAAACTAAATCCAACATTAGGACTACCAGAAACTGATTTGTTCATCTTTCATATTTTGCTTTTGAATTTCTATAAAAACCCGACAACTTACATAACAACCAACCAACAAAGTAAACAGAACGACGTCTACTGTATCCAGCTCGTGTTTTTTTTTATTTTGCTCTTTTCGTGTCGTCACCTGTTGAATGTGTCCACTGGTGAAGAGCGGCAGCTTGCTGATGATTTGTCTGATCGCTGTGCTGCGAGAGAGTCCGACCAGAGCCTTGCAGGTCAGGGCACGGATCAGGTCTGCGTCTGTGATCGGCATCTTCACCGACAGCAGCGACAGGAGCACCTGGGGGGGAGGGGTGGGTATATGGGAATAGGAACTTTATCCTGTTTTTAATATTTCATTGAAGGAGAAGTGATCAGGACTCTAAATGTTTGTTGTTCATCTATTATCATTTATTTATTTCTTACCTTTATTCCATTGTTGTTCTGCACCAACTGCCACATGTGGGCCAGCACCCTGTTGTGGGGGGCGGGCTGCTGGGGGTGAAGAGACGGCCTGAGGGGGGCGACAGCAAAAGCACCCACGGTGTTCAGGCTTTGGTCTGGAGCGCACACACAGTTAATTATCACCTGGGGAGGGACCGACGGGAAGAAGGAAGACCAGACATAAATCATTAGTTTTAGTATTTGGTCATAAAGCAAAAGTTTGATCTGATGAATTATTTGTTATTACAGTTAATTCATTAAAGAGGGAAGATTAATGTTCACTCAAAACCACGAATAAATCACCAAAGTCAGAGGTTCATCCTCTGGGCCATGAATGTCTGTGGTCCATGTGCTAAACATGCCGATATTAAGATATGTCACAGGATGAGTGAAATCTTTATCATTAGGATTCATCCTCTGGGGACCATGCATCCATAGAGCCATGTCACTAGCGCAGCTAGCGGCAGGCGCTTACCTGTAGTGCAGACTTCTGGATCTCAGCGTCGTTGACGAACACTTCGCCCTCTGCGACACCCAGGATGATGCTCATACCTGCCGCAGAGACAGCAGGTTACACAAAGAACGGAAATACAGAACTTCTCTCTCAGTGAAGCAAAAGTGAAAACCGAGACGTTCTACTGACCCACAGTGGAAACAGGCGACCTGGTTTCATCGAGAACCTCCACGGTGTCCGCCAGCACCAACTGGACTTTAGGAACCACGGCCAGGATGGCCAGGATGTCCAAGACGTAGCGCACCGTGTCACTCCTGGACAGAAGAGACGGAGACAAAGGAAGGAAGAGGATGCTCAACGTTTACTTATTAACGGAAGCTGTAAGACTAGTAGATGGTAGATATTCCTTATCAGCTCACGTCTGCGTTCATTTGACAGTCAGCTCACCTGGTTATTATTATCGTCACCAACTATTTACCTGCCATAGTACGTCCTCCAATCACAGGCTGTGGATATGAGCTGCAGCATTAAAGGAACACAGGACAACTTGCAGAAAACCTCCACCGGTTCCCAGTGGAGCTGAGGAGGTCCACACTCGATGAGAAACTCCATCATCTCCACCACCTGCTCCCTGGTGTACGTATACGCCTGGAGACAAGACGCCAACATCAGTTAAATGACCAAGTAGAGAAAACAACAACAACACGTGCAAGAGGAATGACGATAAAAACACCAAACACCTTGTAAAATGGCTGGCGGGGAACAACGGCTCCCCCGTCTGACGTCTGCAGGGACTGTTTCACCTGTTCAGCCTTCACAGCCAGGTGAGCCTCAAAGTATCTACGAAGCCAAACAAACGTTTAGTAAACAGAAAGTACAACAAGTAGACGCAGTTTTACACGAGGAACGCTCGAGATGTGTGCATGTTTTATCAAGCCTGACTGTCCAATATTCACTCTGTTGATCCATTCATTCATCTTCGTACCTGCGCAGGGCCATGCAGGTGTGTTTGGCCGTCTGTCGGCTGGAGAACACCTGGTCATCGCTCATTAAGGACACCTCATTCTCTGTGTAGAGAATCTCTAAGGTACTGACCTACAGGCAGAGGAGGAGACTCATCAATATCCAATATGTGGTTTCTGAATTTTACGACAGGTAGCTCAGTTTTAATTCAACAACAATAATATAGTCGTGCTTAACGGACAACTCGCTCCACATTTTAAACACTAGAGTTATATAAAGGAATGATATTTCAGCGCTGACCAGGTTGATCAGCCTGCGCAGGCCGTCCTGGTGGTCGAAGAGCTGCAGCACCGCCCTGAAGGAAAAGGAGATGGAGAAAAACATGGTGGCGTGACAGACGCCCGACGCGTGGGACGACTCCAGCAGCCACAGAGCGTAGGACACCATGTCGGACAGCACGCCGCCGGAGAGCGTGCACACCTACACGTACACGTACACACACACACACACACACACACAAGATACAAACATAGAGTCTTATTCTCCACTTCTGATTCGTCAGTTTTTTTGTTTTACGCTGATATGAAATAAATCTAATAAACTAATATTTGTCATATTGAAATAACCAAATGTTTGTTTGTTTTTTGTATTTTACTTGGTAAACAACAAAAATGGCTGATCAAATATCAAAATCATAGTTGATTTATTTTGTCTTTAAACTGATCGATTTGCTTTATTTCTTTATTACCGATCAAGTGACGGGTCGTGTCGCCAACATGTTGCATTGTGGGTAATGTAGGCGCCTATGTGTGTGTTAACTGTACCCTCTCCATAGCGTCCTGGTTGTATGCCAGATAGTACAAGCACAGTGAGACTCCGGTAGCTGCCATCGAAGGCCTCGGGATCTCCAGGAGTTTCTGCACTCCTCCGTGAGCGATGAACTCTGCTGCAAACTTCTTATGAAGGAGCAGTGAGGCGAGATACTAAAGAGGAAGAACAGACAGGAAACAAATGTAATGTTCAGTGACTCCATTTAAACTTCATCGGTACATTAAGAGAACTTTGACCACAGTTTGTTTTAACGCCACAAAAATAGGCGTTAAAAAAGAAATTAGTGCAGTGATTGAGACATGCAAAGGTTGGTGAGTTTAGCACAGCCCCACCCACACGAGGGCAGACTATCCTGCTCTCACACACACTGCTGTGATGAAAGATAAAAGAAATGAGAGACTGTCTTCAACCACCGACTGTACATCAGTATGAAACATTAAATCCAGCTGCCCCGAAGAAGGATTGAAGTCAATGGACAAGTTGGAGTATGTTGCTTTAACATGATGGGTTGTTTGGCTTGTTTAAGTCTTACCAGAAGGGCGTCAAAGATGAGCTGGACGTCTTGGGTGTGCCTGAGATCGATGTAGTTCATCAACAACACGCGAGTGTCCAGCTGCATGAACACAGCAAGTAACTGCAAAGCAAACAAAGATTTAGACACCACTATTCCTCCAAACAGCCTGCAGCAGATTTATTAGCCGGATGCTTTTTCCACCGACTCTCACCTCCTGGTAATCGCCGAGCGGCGTCAGATATTGCAGGATGAGCCTCTGCTCCATCGCCGGGCTCAGCGGTAAGAGGCGGTAGTCAGAGCCAATCACCATCGAGCTCATCTCGGACCAGGAGGCGCTGCCGGCCTGCTGCTCGTTGACGTCACTCCTCTCCTTTTCCTCTTCCTCGGTCCTGCAGGAGGAGGTGAAGTTCAGCTTCTGCTTAGCCTTCCTCCCATTCTCCTTCACCGCCTGCCTCTTCCCTCCTCGTCCTCCCTGCCTGTCCTCCGCCGCCACGGCTGGGCTCGCTTGGTAAACAAAGTCAGGAATCAGTCGGGTGGAGCTGCTGCTGCTACAGCCGCCGTTTTTCTGGGCCGAGCCTAACAGGGACAAAGATTTGGATTTGGCCTTTAACGCTGGCCTGCTGCTTTCTCCGTCTCTCTCTTTCCTTCCTTCCTCCTCGCCTACATCTTCCTCCACCTCCATCTTGTCGTGCCGGTCTGTCATCCTGTTTGAGGTCTGGGTGTCGTCAACCTGAGAGTCCTGAGGTAGATTCTGGAGGGTCTCTGGGGGACTTGAGCAACTCTTGGCGTCTTCAGACTGCAGCACACACAGTCGCTGAATCATGATGGGAACCTGCATATGTGGAAGAAACAACTGGCGTTATTAAGCTTAATATGCTCACAGCTATACGTTCTGGTCCCTCAAACACAAACTATGTTCACAGTTTGTCTTTCTTTACACTAAGTATTTATTTTGTAATAGTTGTGACTGCACGTCGAGTCGCTGGATGTTTGCACGTATACGTGTGTGAGACCCACCAGCTGAGCGTTCTCCTCTCGGTAGCTCGCGGCCACTTCCTGGTTGCTCATGGCTCTGGCCAGCAGGCCCGTGGCGTAGACGCACAGCGGCCGCTCGGCTTCACGAGCCCAAGTAAACAACATCTCTACCAGACCTTCCTATCACACACACACACACACACACACACACACACACAATCAAAGGCACAGTGAAGAAGCAGCTTAACAACAACCTCTAAAAACATAACGTCATTATAGCCGACACTGCTGTCATTAACTTGTATTTTTGTCGACAATGTTGCGATGATAAAATAATGATTTTTTTTTCTGCATCTCAAACAAATAAACACATTAATTAAATCCTTAAAAATGTACCAATGTAGTCGCCTGCCAATAAACGGAGGCAGAGACACACGCTGCCTTCAGGTTTTACCTTCTCTTGGAAGACCACGGCGGTCTCCAGGCCCGGCATGATGTTCTGCAGCAGGCGGCAGGCGGCCGTGTTGAGGCTCAGCTCTCTGCTCGTCATTATATACGTGTCCAACAGCTGGAAAACATGCAACTGAAACTGCATCCATGTTTCTGAACGAATGATGTGCAACACAATGACACGATTATCATTTCAACTCATCCGTCACACTTGGATGGACACGAGCCTCCACAAACTGTCCTCACCGCGTTAGTGAAGTCGTCATTCCTAAAGAGCATCTTCAGGATTTGTCCCAGCATGCACTCTGGGTCTGCCCGACCTGCAAAATTACACAATGATTCAACAACTGATCACAAAGGTTTCCCACTTCTGAAACTTTTCAGAGTTTTAGAGAGAAACCTGGATGGCGATCATCAAAGGGGTCGGGGTCTGCTTTGTGATAATCTCCCGTCTCCCGTTCAATCAGCTCAGATATTCTGCAGGAAACACCAACAGTGATCAGAAAAAAAAATCAAATTACAAATTAAAATTACAGCTTCTGAAAAACAAATCACGGCTCACTTGGTGAGGATGGAGACCAGGTCCTCTGTGGTGCCCTGCTGCGCTTCCTCCCACTCGTCCAGCAGCTTGGTGAGATCCGCCTTAGCGTCCACGGCCGTGGCGACGGCCATGGCAGCCGACACGGCCGCCGACAGGGCCGCAGACACGGCCGCTTCAGGGGAAGACATCGTTACCTGGAAGACAGGTGGAGGAGACGAGAGGAGGTGGAGCAAAGAAAAGGACAATTTACACTTTCTTTTTATTTTACAATGAACAGCGCACGAACAAGCTGCTGCTTTTCAGCTGTCGGGGAAACTAAAAGTTCTTAATGCAGAAAATTGATTTTATTCAAGTTATTTTGAAACACATACAGGAAGTTCGGTCTCCTGTAACACCTGTATGATGAAAACCATCATATGATTCTAGAGCTGTAACGATTAGTCCATTAATTGATTAGTCAATTAACAGAATATTAATCAGCTATAAACTCAACTATTTTGATAACTGATTAATCAAAAACTACAAAAATAGCTGGTTTCAACTTATTTAATGTGATTTGATGCTTTTCTGTATTATTTGTATTATCGATTAATCTGTCGATTAATCATTTTCTCAACTAATTGATGAGATGTTTGGTCCATAAAATTAAAGTGAATCAGTGTTTCATAAAGTTTACTGTCATAGAGTAAACTTGTCTTAATAAACATAAACTCTTGTCTGATCAATAAATGAAGTGATCTGTATTTTACAGATTAATCTGTGTGTTTATTTATGGGATCAATATATCTGTTATAGTTCAAAACGGGAAAAAGAAGCTTCGAAAGGTTCAGGATTTAAATATGATATGATAATATTCATCCCGTGTATTTATTATATTTCTATCCATGTATCTGTGTCTCTGCCTCCCGGCGTGCTGCTGAAGATCCGCCCCAACAGGTGTCCCCCGGTCCGGGCAGCTCAGAGGACACAGTCCGCTCTCAGAGCAGCTAACGCGGCAACAAGATGCCAGTTAGCGACCTCAACGACAACCGACTAACCGGATATAAATACACGTTTCCCCCGGTTGTGTTTACGGTCGTTGAGGCTGTGAGCTGGTCGGTAGCAGCGTGTTGACAGCCGGTCGGTCGCCTCATGTCAGACTCAGACAGCTCAGCTAGCAGCGGCTCGACGCGCCGTTTTAACATTATTTACACCGACTCACCTGAACACAAACGTCCGCTGCTGCTGCGCAGATTAACGGGTCGTTTTCAACAAACTCTCCTTAAATTTAGCGGTAAAAGTGCAAATGAAACAACGCTGACATTGAATGTTCAAGCGGAGCGGAGAAAAAAAAAAGTTTCACGTTTATTTTCAAACTTCTCCCGGCGACCGCACGTTACGTCACCGGACGACAGTCGACGTTAGATGACGACAGAGAGCGCGCGCGGCATGCTGGGAGTTGTAGTTCTAAACTTTTTTTTCCCTTTTTTTTTAATTTCCTGTCAAAAGACCTTAAATGTTTTATTAAGAATAAATAAAGTTTTATATCAAAAGGAAGAAGAAGGTATTAAAAAATGACCTTTCTTTTGCTAAATTTTACACATAAATGTAAACTTAATAAATCCAGGCTCATCTTTCTTGTTTTTACTTTGCTGCCAACAAGTCTTTCAGAAATGTTTTATTTACAACTTATGAAAGATGTGTGTTAATATTCATTATAAATGAGTGGAACCACAATGGCTGCAGACGACACCTTATGTTGGTTTCAACTTTAATTTCTCACCTGTCTGTAAATCATAATATATCTTGTTTTATATCTTATTTCTAGAAAACTCTGTTGTGCTTTATCAGTCACAATACATCCATACGTTGATTTTTACCTTGTCAGAACATCATATGCATAAGTGAATGTTTGTAATGTAGATTATCAATATCTGAAATTATTAATTAACACTGATTGACACACGTCCCATCAACAAATAAAACACAAGAACTGCAAACGAATGCAAAAACTTTATTGAGTCGTTCAGACAAAAAAAACACACATTCTGCTTTCACTGAGAAAACTACTCGATTCAGTCAGCACACTTTCAATGTTTTGGCCTTCATCTGTTTTCAGATGCTTGTTAAGAAAATTTAAAAAAAACAAAAAACTTGCTCTATCAATAAGAGCAGCGACGCTTTTTTGTTTTTATTTACATGAACCACATTTTTATTAACGCAGTCAAAACAAAAGCAAACGTAGAGCTGGCAGTCCATGTCCACACATACACACACCCCGTTTCAAACGCTGTCATGTTAGAAAGACCGTGGCGTTCAGTGTTTGGAGAATCTGCTAAATACTGGAAAATAAACCATCTTACACCACAGCAGGTCATATTTTTATTATTATTATTATTCCAAACCTCACAATCATTAGTCTGATCTGGCTTCTCTGTAGCAGATGCAAAGTGAAAATATAGATCAATAACATACTAATAATTCATCATATGGACCTACTCGATACAGTACTTGCTAGTGTGTTTTCAGTTTGTCTCCAAACAGTGTCATTAAGAGTCCGTACAGGAAGCCCCCCGTGAGGATGAGCAGCGTGCTGGAAACGGGGTCCAGCGACAGCAGGGCTCCACACGTGTAGAGCAGCAGCAGCAGCAGCAGCGTCCTGTAGCTGGCCAGCAGGCGCAGGCTCAGTCTCGGCTGACGGTTTCTCTCCAACGTCCGCTGCGTCAACGGGCTGTGCTTTACCTTTGCGGTCAAATCGGGATCCGTCAGGTAGTGGCGACCAAGGCGACCCAGGAAGTCCGGCCGTGAGCAGAGAGCATTCATGTGTCCTCCGAACTGTGGGACAACAGAAAGGTTCAACTGCTGTGGAAGATTTAGTGTGGGACTGTATTACTCAGCGTTAGACTAGATGTTTGGTAACCAACAGTTCTCATGACTTTTCTGCTATAGCATCACTCACCCTCTCATTAAGCAGAGACGAGATCCTGTAGAACAGCCTGACCAGCAGGGCGTTCTCATAGCTCCTAATGGGCTGGAGCTCCGGGTCTCCTTGATACTGAATATCAAACCTGCGCAATCCATTCATTATCTGTACAAGAGACCACACAGACACAGACACAGTCAGGGTTTTAGTCTTTCAGCCCACATCTCTTCTCTTGTGCATTCATTTGAAACACCGACCTGCCTCCTGCCCAGGTCAGTGAGGATAAGTCCGCTCTCTCCCGGGATGCAGTCTGGCAGCTGCTTGCAGTTGCCGTCGTCCTGAGATGAACTCAGGTTGGATATAAGCTGAGTCAGCTGCCCTTGGTTGAGCTACAAAAACAAAACAAAAGAGACATTTTTAACCAAGCCGACACCTGCTGGCAGGATTAACTCACATGAACGAGCCGCTCAAGAGTCTAAAAGACAAGATAACGGGACCTCAGATGTCTAATTTAGCCAAATCAAGTTACGCTGCCGAAACAGGAACCCTAACAACAATCAGATTAATCTGACCTTGAAGATTTGACACAAGTTCTCCAGAGCTCTGTCCAGGAACTCGTGGGTCTTCTTCAGACATTCGCCACTTTCCTCTGGCTCAGCCCCGGAGAAGGTGTTGTTGAGATCAGGAGAGCCCAGCCCAAACCAGGACAGGAACGAGGTATTTGCTGCCACCTCGTTGGAGTGATCCGATATCCTCTTGGCCGTCTGTCTGGCTTGTGCAATGATCTGGATCAACTTCATGACCTGCAACATTGACACAAGACACTTAGAGCACCAACAACAACAACAGGTTTTTTGGTGTTGTAAAGTGAAGTCGAGCTACTTACGGCTCCTCGCAGCTCTGTGCCGAACATCTGTTTGTACTGGCAGTCCTGGCCTTCCAAGGCGTAGACCTGACTCTTCACCCTGAACACCACGTCTGTCACCACCCGCTGCCGTGACGACAGGAAGCTGCCTCCTTGGCTCGGCGTCAAGTATCCGCGGGGTTGCCGGTGGTGGAGGACGTGCTCGGGCTCCAGGAACAACTGCTCTCCTGCAGCAGGGACGATTGTTACACCAGATATAAACACGATTTTCTGAACATTTCGTATCAGTCTTAATTAATCGTACAACGTGTCCTGACTTCTACTACATTGTTTTAATCCTGCTTTTATTTGTTTGATGTATAAAACACATGAAGCTGTTTAAAGAGCAGCTTCTGCTCTCTGTGTGGTTGAAGTACTTCACCTTTCTGGATCATCTCTGCAAGGTTTGGCTGAGCGAAGACTTTGGCCACTCTGAAGACCATCAGTGCATTTTTAGCATTAACCAGGTCCGTCCTGACTGCTCTGTTCAGGAAGACCTGGAAAAGCTTCGTGTACACGAGCAGGTTCTCCTGAACAAACGACTCCCTGCAGAAGAGAAAGTTAGTCAGTGACCACCAGATTCTAATGATTATAGATTACAGTCTATACTGCATATATTCCTGTTTTATTCACGTCACTATAAACATTGTTTTTTAACACAAAGTGAGCAGCTTCACCATTTGTCAGGCACGGTTCTGTTTTGGTCCGGCTGAGGATTGCTCTTCTCTCCTGTGTATCTCCACGGTTGGATGTAGCTCAGCCACGTCTCCATCACCTAAACACAGAACAATAAATGATGAACCAGCACGTCTCTATGCAGCTTTAAGAAAGTGAAATAATAAATAATAATAAATCTGACAAAAGGAGAAAAGGAGGCAACACAAGCTCAGTAACAGCTGAGTCCACTGCTAAGATTACCTGTTCACTCAGCTTCCTTTATATAAAATATCTAAACAGCCCTGCAGAAATACATAATTAATAATCAAATCAATCAATATTAACAAGTTCAGGTGAGGCTTACGGCTCTGAAGGAGGCGTCCAGAGGCCAGTGGCCGAAGCAGTGCTGCAGGAACAGGTAAAGTTTCTGTTGAACAAAGCGCTGCACCACCACTCTGTCGACATGAGTGACACAGTATGTATGTTAACACGGAAAACACTACAACATGAGCACAGCGGTGACGCTGTGATTCAATCAGCTCTGAACTGACAACCATCTTAAATGTGTGACGGTTATTGTTGATGTTGATCAGCTGACCTCTTAAACTCCTCCAGCGGGCTGGTGTGTGTGTGCGAGTGGGCTGAAGGTGATGACGACAGCTGCTCAGGCTTCAGGCTGTTAGAGAAGCCGTGCAGATGTTTCACCAGGAGTCGCACCACCAGCACGTGCTCCTCCGTCGGGCTGAAGGGTTCCTGAAAACACAACCAGTCACAAAGTGCTGCACAAACACACATCACACATCACACACACACGCTCCCCGTTTGAAGCAGCAGCCACTCTGTTACTAAAGGCTCAGTGTAGAGAACAGACGTCCCACACATGACTCATGCAGAAAATATAGATTTAATAAAGCAGTATTTGTTTTTACTGTTTTTGTGTGACAGACACATACTGATGACGACAGTTTCTAAATCAACTACTTTGGTGTTTTTGTTCTCATCCTATGACTGAGGGATGTTTCAGCTCTTCATCACATGTTGAAGCATAAGGATTGTTTTATATTTAATAGGTTAGATTTGAAAATGAAAGGTGGGACGTCTGTGCTCGAACCGCTTGAAGCAAAGCTGCTTTGTCACAATAATGCAGCAACTCCTCTTAATGCCGGCAAACACAAACACAACCGCTGGAAATCAATCACAATGATAAAAAGTAAAAATAAAGGTTGTTTAAAACGTAGTAGTATCTTTTGCTTTACATAGAGTGTTATTGGAGAGACACATTTATCAACCACATACACAAAAAGCATCAAAGCACACCAGACACAATTTAAAAAGCACAAAAACACAAACAAACAAAGCAAACGAGAACCACCCAGACCAGTAAACATCTGCTCAGAGCCATTTTCCCCCGTCAAGGATACTTCTCTGTAGAAACTCAGCATTTAGAGTCAGACTGGATGAGGGACGCAAAGTAAGGAGGGTTTTAAGCTAAACTGTTAACAGCTGTTCATTGATACGCTGCTGCTGCTGCTGATGGAGAAACGTGGAGAAACGTCTTCTTTCCTCTCCTGAAGGCCGAGATCGTGACTAAAACTTTACCTAAACTGAGATTTAAAAAGAAGTCAAAAATGAGGAGAATGAGTCAATCCGTCTGGGTTATGTTTTATTATTTTATCATGGGTGACATTATATTGTACTTTACACTTTCTCCTGTTAAGCCTGTATTTTAGAACAGCTAAAGCCATCATATAAGAGATGGCTATGTGTAAAAAGCCTCATCAGTCTCACCGTGTCTGTCAATATGAGAGAAGTACCCTTGACTCTGACTGCAACTCACTGAGCTTTACCTCCAGGAGGCCCCAGAGGGGCGGGGCTGAATGAAAAGGTAAAAGTACTTGGTAGGTGTGGAGGGTCCCAGAGCCTGGTGGGGCGTGTGGTTGGCACGGCATGCTGGACATACTGAGGCGGTACTGCAGCAGCGCCAGCTGTTCACCCGTAACCACCAGGAGGGAGAGGAAAGACAACAACACAAGGTGGAGGAAAAGGAAAGGTGACAATAAGGGAGGGAAAGAAAAAGGTGGCGGGAGGAAAGTAGACATGAGAACAGGAGAAAAGAAGGCAGCGAAAAAACAACGGAGGGTGCAACCAGACAGAAAGAGTTGGCCAAAACATGGAGGAGGGAAGGAGCAGAGAACAAGATGGGAGACAAACAAAAAATAAATGTTGGCTGTGGGAACACAATGCTGTAACAGTCGGGAGACGATGCAGAGGCTTTTTCCTACAGTCCACACGAAGGGATTAATTACATGGCTGCAGGGACGGGAATCATTTACATCAGTTACATGTAGCATCTGGTCTGGGTGATTGTTTATTAAAGTATGTGATCAGTTATTAACGTTGAGGGGACTGTTGATGGAAGCTGAAATCCAGCATCATGTGTTATTTTCAGGATCAACAGGACTAACTGGACACACACGTCTTTGTGTTGAGTGTGACGGCTGGTTTGGTTCCAACCAGCCTCCAGCACACAGCCTCACCTGGACTCTAATGATTCCCATCCCTGATGTTTAACACAACCTTCAACAGAGTGGACTCAACACTGGAAGATTTTGTTTTATTAATAAACACTTGAAGAGAACATTTAATGTGAAACTTTCGAGCTGAAATCAAACTGGCCAAAATCTTACACTTCAAGTCCACTCTTCAACACGACACAACGAGTCAGTGGTTAATACGTTCAGAAGAGGCGGAAATGTAGAAAAGAGGACGAACACATGACAAAACCTGCAAAAGAAATGATGTGATCCATCGGTCAGCATGTTAGAGGAGTTGGACGGTAGTTTCTGTTTCCTGCGCTGTAATGGAGCTTGAAATTAGGGCCGAGACTATTTTCATTATTGATTGATGTGTTGATTACCATCACAATTACTGTAATCGATTACTTGTTCTTTCAATAAAATGGTGTAAAATCTAAACCACCGCCAGCCCAAGATGATGACCAATAGATATTCAGTTTACTGTCATAAAAGGACTAAAGAAATGAGAAAATATTCACACTTAAGAAGCTGAAATCAGCTGGATGTTCTTTCTTTAAAAAAAATGACTCCATATGATCATCAAAATACCTGCCAATTGATTGATAATAATCAGATTATTATAATGATTAAGTGTTGTGGATCTATTTGGAATCATTTATTTAAATAGTCCAACATCAGTACAGTATATTATCACAGATGTACACTGAACATAAAACACCAGCATAAAGTCTCACTGTGCTTTTGATGAGTGGGTCACAAAATCAGCCTGAAATTAGAAATGACCTGTCTGCCTTAATTTAAACTATTTCTCAGAAACATATCAGTTCTATATATTATTATTATTATTATATCATCATTATATAATACAATATCTATATATTGTATTATATGCTGATAGTTATAATGGCTCCAGTAGAGCAGGTGGAGAGCGTCCGCCTGCACCGGTGGGGATGAAACACTCCCGCTCACCTCCTGCATGTTGTGACTTTATGTTGCCGTTTCATAAGCAAGCATCAAAACAGACACTCGGTGACAAGGAAGTGCATGAAGCGTGCGGAGGACGTGAAAGGAAGCAAAAGCACTACTACCAGAAACACACCTCCTAATGAGCAGCTACCTTTGCTTTATGAACTCAAATAGGAAACCTAGCCTGAGTTCAGGGAAGGAAGTTGTTTTTGCTTTTTTATTTACCAGCCAGAGCAGGAACATCAACAGAAATGAACAAAAAAAACACAGTTGCAGAGTTGAACCTTCAAACGGTAGCTGGTCTGGTGCCAAGATGGCTGATAAAATGACCGGAAGTGCAGCCTGGAAAAGGGGAGCTGTGGTCAGCCAGCCAGCAGCCAGCAGCCAGACAGCAAGCCAGCAGCAACCCAGCAGCAAGCCAGCAGCCAGCCAGCAGCCAGTCAGCCAGCAGCCAGTCAGCCAGCAGCCAGTCAGCCAGCAGCCAGTCAGCCAGCCAGCAGCCAGCAAGCCAGCCAGCAGCCAGCAGCAAGCCAGCCAGCAGCAAGCCAGCAGCCAGTCAGCCAGCCAGCAGCCAGTCAGCAGCCAGTCAGCAGCCAGTCAGCAGCCAGTCGTGCGATGCTGTAGTGCAGAAGGGGCGTGGGGATGAGGGGGCGGGGCTGGGGGTGTGTTTAGTTGTCTTACCTTTACCTGAGGAGACTGCAGCTTCTGGTACATCTCCAAGGAGTAGTGATGGAGCCAGATCTCCACAAACATCTTGGGACACAAACACACACAGACAGCATCAAGTTTTCAAAGTCCTCACGTAACAGTATTTATAAGTACAATACGTTGTCAACATCTGTTCTCACCTGTAAAAGTGTTTCAGACCTCCAGATTTCCTGAGCTGCAGGGTCTGCGTTAACTGAAGGCTGATGAAATATGTGATGTTTCAGGAGACTGGGACTGTGAACGCCGTAACCAGCAAACGAAACACTGGAGGACCTGGAAGCCACCGAGAGAGCGAGAAACATTTAACCTGCACTCAGATCATGAGGTTTAAACGCATAGATGAAATAAACTAATCTTAACGGCTTTCTTGCTACAGATACCTGGCTGAAGGTGCGGTGACGGAGCCTCTGGAGTCAGAGAAAGGGGAAGGGGGCACACTTCCTTCACTGGGGAGGAAGTACTTGAGGTAAGTGTCCACCAGCATGAAGTAGGCGCTGTCTGTGGTGCTTCCATGTTGACCTTGAGGGTAGCTCTGAAAACATAAAGAGGACCGATACGTTCTAGCTGGTGGGTGTCAGCCAGCCACACGTCTTACATCAAGCTGTTTGTTATTAACAATTATCTGCTTTAAATGGATTATTCACAGCAAAAAAAACAACAGACTGCGTGACTGAACACTTTACAGGTTGTTTCCCACAAGAAAAGAAAAGCTCTATATATCACTGATAGCTCTTTGGTAAACTCACCTTTGGTGTGATGAGACAAAAGGCAAAATTGAACATGAAGAATTCAAATGGATCTGCAGAACATTAAGGAACAACCAAAGTGACACAATACAGAACAAATCATACAATCAATTAACGTGCTGACATAAAACTGAAAGGTACGAGGCTGTTAGGAAGGATACTGAGAGCCAGGTTCAGCATGAGCAGACCAGACGGAGGAAACTGCAGCTTGTTGTGGAAGAGCGGACAGTCTGGGAGGACGCCTTCCTGGATGCAGGCCTTCACCGGACCCTTCAACACACACGACAACGTTATTTTCATTACAGATTAATCAACCAATTAGCTGATTTCCAAAAAACATGATGATGTCTTCAAAAGCATTGTGCATTGATATTATAATAAAATATAAATATTGCTATTTGCCAGGAAGTAATATAGTGATTCTGTGGACACATGTTCTCACCGGGAGATAATTGACAGGTATTTCATATTTGTACTCTTCTGCTTGAAGTTTATACACGAGCTTCATCATCGGACCGCTGGCGAGACACAGAACAACATGATCATTATGCATCACACATAATGTATGAAACTATTGTATGAAAATTTTATGCATGTATGAACTTTTTTTACATACATTTCTGCTGTGATCATACAGAAAGGAGAGTGTACCTGGGGTTTAGGAAGTCCATAACAACGTTGTACTCGCTGTTGCGCGGATGCAGCAGTCGCAGGTTCCAGCCAGCGATGACGCCGTCCAGACTGCCGAACACACTCTCCACCAGCCACGGGAAAATCGTGTGCAGCTCCTAAAGATGCAAACACATCATTTACACACACCGTGATCATAAACTGGCATCACATTTTAACACAATGTTATGACTGTCCTGAAGCATTCACACGTAGCGAGAGTCGCAGGAAGAAGAGTGCAAATTTTATTTAAATTAAGGATTGAATTAGTCAAAGCACCATAATGTTTGTGACAGCTGTTTTTAATGTATTTGACTGTTGGCAGGCAAGACGTGTTTACAATATAACAGTAAATCTGCAACAAGAACACAAACATATGCAAATATCTCTTTGACTATTGGTGCTTTCACAAAATAGTAATGTGGGTATAATGACTAAGTGGTTAAAAAGGTAAACTGTAACGCAGCCTAACATATCACAATATCTGAAATCTAAGGCGACATATAGACTCATGTTATGATATAATATCAACAACCGGACATATGAATTAACTCTGGTTACTTCAGCGGTGTAAGTCTTCCCTTTATCCACAGATGACAACAGTCCCCCCACACAGACTGTAATCCTGCCGCCTCACACTCATCCTTCATCCTCTCACTGAAGCACCAACAGCTGCTCTCAAACAGCTCCACCCTCATTTATTACACACTGCACTGTTGTTGGACATCTGAATTTACTGCCTCTACTACTAATAAAGTACATTTTAAACATACTCAAAATGACGATTATTTTTTCATTATGACTTCATCCATTCAAACATATGTAGTTTTTCAGGTGTCTTGTAGAGAAACCTCAGTACCAATCAACACATGAAGCACTGTGTAAAGATGAGTTAACTGAACCTTTGCAGGATATTCATCGATGATCTTCACCAGATCTTGGCATCGCTGGAGGAGAGGTTTGTTGGATGAATCAGCCTTAAGGTTGGCCTGAAAATAACATCCCGACACATTAATGAGCACATTTGGATTCGTTTTGCTGGACTTTGACTGGAGTTAAACCGGGATAAGAAAGACTCACCAGAAGGAAACCGGGCTGCTGCAACGTTGGAGCAGCCATGGTGGATCCTCACGTTTTATTTCTTCCTGTGAACAACACACCTGGATCCGACCTGGAGGCTGTAACCGTTAAAACACACCAAACTTTTTTTAATTCGCTAAAGTGGCGACACCACGTAGCCTAGCATATGCTAACATCACTCTGTTAGCCCGCTCGGCAGAAAACAGTTTAAAGTTAGTTAATGACTGAAACAAGTGGGTGCTGAGGACCCAGGATGATGACTGTATGTGCTGTTAATCTGACTACAATGTCTCCCATTGACTGGCGGAGTCAATGAAACACGCAGGTTAGCATAAACGGGTTAGCTAGCGAAGCGTAACTGACCGTAAACTGACAGCAGCAGCCGAGAAGCCGACAAGTGTCGCTAAATACACAAACTACAAACATGGAGGGAACTTTAAAGCTTTTCTCTACACACCTCTTTACCGTCGCCGCTGACAGTGCTTCAAATGTTCACTCGTTTCTCATAAACCGCGTTTCCATCAGTGTAGTTCAAACAGCGCCGGCGTCTTCTTCTTTGGTGTTTTACTGCAGTTTGTAGTCATGTTGTTGCACATCACTGCCACCTGCTGGAGGTACTGATATTTAATTTAATTTAATTTAATTTAATTTAATTTAATTTAATTTAATTTAATTTAATTTAATTTAATTTAATTTAATTTAATTTAATTTAATTTAATTTAATTTAATTTAATTTAATTTATTTTAATTTAATTTAATTTAATTTAATTTAATTTAATTTAATTTAATTTATATAGTAATAATAATAATAATAATGTTTATTTTGCAAAATCCACTTTTCAAAATGCTTCACAAAGGCAACAAGATAAAACCATCAAATCATAAAATCATTAGGTTTTTAAAATTTAATGTTTTGTTTTTTAAAACTAAGATAAAACAAGATACATTTGTACTGATACTAATATAACACTAAATTCACTGTTTGCCTTTAACTGCACATTTGGGGATTTACACAGTTAAATTACTAAATGATAAACAGCTTCTGCATTTTTACTGAATATTGTGGCCCTGCCTGTGTCAGTTGAGTATTTTTCATGTTTCATGTTCATGTATATTTTTATAATACACAGTCTTCATTGTGTGCGTTATTCTATAGTTGGACTTTTCTAAATTTTGTGTCCATGTGTCATGTAATTTATTGATTTTTTAAAAAGCTTTTTTGACTTATTCTATCTTTTAGAAATAAACCAAAGTACTGTGTGAGTGACAAAAAAATAAATAAAAGCCTTGAATATATATTTCTTTATTTCACGTGTAAGTTATCATTTTGTGGCTTTATTCACATACAGTATAACACAAATATGTCGCTCAGATCTTGATCTCAAAGCTTATTAGATTTGTAAAGTTTTAAAAAAAAGGTTCATGTTGTTTATGAGGAACACACACGTTTATAAAAACACACTAAATTCTAGTATACAAAGAAAGAAAACTATCAAAAATAGAGTTCTTTAATATACAATGATGTGGATAATAATAATTATTAGTTACATGACAGAATTAAAACATGATGTATAATTCAAGCAAGGTCCATTTTTTGTGTGCGTTTCCACTGAGGCCTTTATTCAATCCATTAGGTTCAGTATGTATGAAGCCTTGATGGCAAAACGAACATAAATACTTGTAGACAACATTATATGTTTTTGTTAATAAGGCAAACACTTTGCGTCTTCTGTCATTAATTTATACCGTATTTATATATCTGAGATCCTGATACATGTTCAGCTCAGCTGTCTGTTGCCAGCACTAGAAAAGGATTGTTGGGATGTGAATATTTAAACATTAATGTAAAAGTAAACAGACTGTTTTTGGTACTGGTAGCCAGCTGAACAAGGTTAAGGTACAACTACACGATGCTACTAATGCTAACCTGAACTAATGACCTAATGCATCACTTCCCTTCTGACTCGGATAATTAAATATATTGTAACCTGTCAGCAACAAATATACATGTTTAAATGTGTCACAAGCCCATAATATCTGGCACACCTGTGACTCGAAGCTGTGTGTTATGAGCTGATTTGTCTATAATAACATTTTGAAGTCAACTATGTCCCAAACATAATATTAATAGTATAAATTCAGAAACAAAATAACATTTTTCTACATTGTCATTTCCATGTTTTGAAGTGTGAGGATACTAAATCTGTTGGTGAGGTGGTATCACTCTACCAGCCGGGATTATTTGCTCAAAAAGCAGAACTTTTCTTTCTTTGTGTCCACTGCATGTACAGGATCTGTTGTCCATAGGCAGTCTCTGTCTTCTCCAGGAGACTAGAGGGGAATCTCAGGGTTGTTCCTCCTCACCCGGGCTTTCCTGCTCTCCTGTTTCATCTTCAGAGTGCGGAGTTTCTGCTGCCGGCGTTTCTCACGGTACCACAGATGCTCGCAGTACTCGTCCACACTCAGACTGTTGCTCTCCACCATGTGCAGGTCTTTGTAGCTCCTCAGAGGAAGCTGAGGATGCTGTGGCATCCATGAGTTCCTGTGTCCCGGCAGTGGAGGCTGTGGATGAGCCGCCCCCACCTGGCTGAGATACCCGGGGACCACGGGGCCCGGCTGGTTCGGGCTGTGGTTGTGCTGGTAGCGGGCCGGATGGAGGCTGTGGTTGGGGATGATGTGAACGCGGTATCGGGCCAGGAGCTGACTGTAGGAGTGCTCGTGGCTGGTGCAGGTGTAGACGCCTGCGTCAGCCAACCCCAGGCGTTGAACCAGCAACCCTCGCTTCATGTGGAGGGAGCGGCCGTCATCGATCTGAGGGAGCTGAGAGCAGGAGAGAAGGTTGACCCTCTTATAACTCAAATGCACATTTAACACCACGACATATAATAATAATGAGGTTAAAGACAGAAATGATCCCACTATGAACAGTACTCCTCACTGTCCTGTGTTTATGTTCATATTAATGTGTAACCTGTATGCAGTATTTGTCAACGTTTGCATGTTGGACCGTGTCCAGATATTTAAAAGGAAACTACATTAAACTACATTTAAAATATCATATTTTGAGATTAAGGATTATATGGTGGAAAAAAAAGTTCACTTCAAAAATCATCAAAATGCATGTTAGTGAAGCTTCAAATGTTTTTCAGGTTGTCTGTTTTCTTCCACACGCCAGGTTTTTGTCATGTAAAAAAAATGAAATTATTTCACAACTTTTTCCACCTTTCATGTGACCTATAACCTGAAAAACAAACTGAAATCTTTCAGGGGAGATGAAGTAAAAATAAACAGCTGAGACAACGTGGCTGCATAAGCGTGCAGACCCTTTTATAACTGGGAATGTGTTCGGATTTAACCGATTACATTCAAACTCATGTTAACACCAGTCTGATCAACCCCAAGTAAAGGTCAGCAGGAGCCGTGGCTACCATGAAACACAGTGAAGACCGTCATCATCAAGGGAGAAAACACACCAGCACAACAGTGACGTTACCAAGAACAGGACGTCTGTCCAAAGTTGATGATAAGACGAGAAGACGAGAGTCAGAGCGGCTGCCGAGAGGCCGACAGCAACGCTGAAGGAGCTGCAGGAATTTCTGGCTGGATTTGATAGATCTGATAGGCTCCTACCCAAAAACACTGAGTGCTATAATAAAAGCCGAAGGGAGCTGCAACAACGTGTTAGTATAAGGGTGTGTGTATTTATGCAATCAGGTTATTTTAAGTTTTTTTATTTTATATTTTTGTACAGGTTGTACAGGTATTTATGGTACAGGTTATAGGTCACATTAAAGGTGGAAAAAGGGTTTTTTTTACTTAAAGGCTTAAAGGTTAATTCAACATTAGGTCACTATTTTAACTCCTTTCCGAGTCTCTCATTTATTCTCAAAAGGAAAATCAGAAGGATCTCTGTGAACGAAGATGAAATGCATCATCTCTACGGCCTCCTCAGATAAACGTGTCTCACCTGTCTGCTTTCAGGCGTCTGACTGAGAGTTTGCTGCTGGCTGTCCGTGTGCTGCACCGTCCACCTGAGCTCGGCCTGCGGTGACGGAGGAACACACTCCAGGAAGGTGGAGTTCCCCTCCACACCGTACACTGACTTCACCTCCACAGACTCCGAATCTGAAACAGAAATAACAGATATACAGAAGTTTCATGAGACGCTGTATAACATCATCAGTTTAAAGACATTTATTTATATTTATTATATGTAATAAACCATTAAATAGCTGCAGTTACACAGTACATCCACTAGAGTGTGCCCTACTTCTGGTATTTTATATGCAGATTTCTTTAATTTTACTGCATTTGTTTTCTGTGTCTCTATTTGTTGTTCTTTGTAAAGCATATATATAAAATGTATAATTATTATTGTCATTATAAGTCGGTCTGAGATAAAGAGGACAACACTGTATATTCTGGGGTCTGTACTGTGTAATTTAATGCACCGTTAGCACCTTTTCTTCTCCATCTCTTATCTGGACTTTCCAGACATTTTTCATGTTTATGCATTAACAGTAACAATCAGATCTGTGACGTCTTACATTAAAATACCAATCACAGAGTGAATAAGCTGGACGTAGAAATCCTGCGTCTCTCAGTACGTAGCAACTCGTCCGTTACGTAACTGACGACAGTTTATTCATGTCAGACAGCGGAAATCCTTACCGTCCTCTGTGATTGGACACTGACTCCAGGGGTCTCCATACTTTATATCCTGTCTCCGCGCCCGCCTGAAACACACACACATACACACACACACACACACACACACACACACATATTCTATTGTCTTAGCAGGAAAACTTTTTCACATAACCTTTAATTTATGTACAGATTATGTATCTACGTACCACAACATGTTAAAACCGTCGGCTACTGTCAGTGACTGTGTGTGTGTGTGTGTGTGTGTGTGTGTGTGTGTGTCTGCAGTAGATTCATCAGTTAAACAACAGCTGACAGCAGCAGATAGCGTGCTTGCCTTTAGATAAAGCCGTGTTACAGCATTAAATCCTCCTCCTCGCTGTTGTTTTTGGGCTTCTGCCGACTCCTCAGAGGTGAAAATATGAAGCTACTGCGATTATGAATGAGGCAACACGGAGTGAAAACACGCTGTGAAAATACACAATGTTGTTTCAGCCACGGTAAAGAGTGTTGTCATGTCTCCTCCTTCTAGTTGGACCTCCCTCCGTCATCTCCTGCTTTATGTCCTTCAGACTGAACTGATGGTCTCTCTCTCCTCATTTCCTCCACAACCATCACTCAGGCCTTTCTTCATCACAGCTCTCTCATCTTCTCTCTATTAGTTTGAGAAGATGTTTACTCTTCTACTCTCTGCTCATTTCCTCCTCCTCCTTTAGAAGATGTCACTTTTTCCTCCTTATGTGTTGGGAAACCATTAAAACATCAATCAGGGAAATCTCACGGGAGTTTTACATTTAATGAGACGATTCTTTGTCTTTTTCCACCTGTTTCCACTAACGATGATGGTCTGTAGAGAATCAAGTGTCTGCTTATTCACCTACAGTATATACAGTATGACTCTTGTTTACGGCCAGTTATGGTTAATGTATTTCATATAAGCTGATCGAACATGAAGATGGAGGTTGAGCCTGTGTGTTTTGTGTGTTTTGTGTGTTTTGTTGTGTTTTTTGGTTCTCTACCTCTTGCTGGTGGAGAAGTATCTGGAGCAGGTCTGTCCGTCCCAGGAGCAGTACGGGTCTCTGGCCAGGCAGCACTGGGCGCAGTCGTCCCCGTATAACTCACACCTCTGGAGCCCCAGCCGGGCCACGCCCAGCTCGCTGGACACATACAGCTGTTGCTGTAGAGGAGACGGAGAGTTAATATAGTCTGAACACAGTTTATTCATTTAATAATTACCTTTCACTACTGAAATTCATCTTTAAGGTAGATTTTTATGCCTTGAACATCTTTATGTTCTTCTAATTATTTATGTCTTATCTAGCAGTGTAAAAATCATCAGTTTTATGACTTATGGTTACTTTTAAGTCATAGTTACTGTTACAAGGACATTTTTATTAAGTGAACCACTTTTTTAATAAACTGTTTTGTACTTGACTCTGAATAAATGACACAAACAGTCAGTAAAAGTCTCAGAGAGAAGCAGACAGATGGACGTACTCGCTTGGTTGACAGCTCCATGCTCAGGATGGGAGACGGACTCTGCAGGACAAAAAGGACAGTGAATATATATATATATATATATATATATATATATATATGATAACCAAGTGATTTCATGTGTAATGTGATCTTGATATTGCGAGACATGAAAAAATAAATGGCCGCAAATGAACTGAAGCACCAAATTGTGCCTGGCTTTGAGGTCAGAGCAGCTACTGAGATTAGAAATCTAATAAGACTCTTTTTTCTTTCGTCTTCAGACAGCTAAATTACCCCCAGAGCTCCATTTTTCTATTTTTCTAGCTCACTGACTTGTTTCAGCGTTTCACAAAGGGAGTCGATGACCCCTGAGCCCCCTGAGCAGAGAGGTCGAACTGATGGAGGAGGGAGAGATAAAGGAGACGCAGACTATTGTAAAGGGAGTATTTTTTAAAGTGATCTGGATATCATATGTCTGACCAACCAGCCTCCAACAGTCCTGTAAACATGACACTTCATCATACGGCTGCACGGTCGGTGCCAGCTGCTTTAACTCTGTCCCTGTTCTGCGTGACGCGGCTGGAAATGGCCTAGTTCCTGTTTTAATCTCACTTATAGGTAAACAGACAATGTGCATCTGGCATCCTGTTTGTTTGTGGCTGTTTCTGCCTGTTGTGGTGATTTGTCTCTCTTCCTTCCCTTCACCTGCGCTCTGCTTTAATGCTCCTTTTAGGGCTTCGTTTCCTCATTTCCTCTTTATTCCTGTCCTTGTTTCTCAACCTCTGCTCCACATTCTTCCTTTTCTGTCCTCCTGTCCTCTCTCCGTCCTTCTCTAATATCTTATTTACAGAGAAAAGACGTGTACTGCTATCTGTTT
This sequence comes from Pampus argenteus, assembly GCA_036937835.1. Classification (NCBI taxonomy): domain Eukaryota; kingdom Metazoa; phylum Chordata; class Actinopteri; order Scombriformes; family Stromateidae; genus Pampus; species Pampus argenteus. The sequence continues at coordinate 1,491,599 of CM072863.1, read as the reverse complement.
GTAGTTACAGCTTATAGAAGTAAATGTTTTCATATTATTCCACATGTCATATTTTACACTATTTTGTAGGCGTCTGTCAGTCAGTCATATTTGATTGACAGCTTTGTCTCACCTGGAAGACAGTCAGCTCCTCCAGGACGATCTCCTCCGTGTCCCAGTTGTCTTTGATCACTGAGACTGCCTTCACCACCTTCCCATCATCTGGAAAAAACAGAAGAGCATTTACTGATATGTCAAAACACACACGTGATGTATGGACACAGATTTAAGCTTTTTAAACTAGATTTTAATAACATCAGTACTAGTGATCTGGACTGATGGAGGTTCAGTGGAAAAACTGCAACCACGTTCCCTTAAATATCAGAAGCGGTTTGTCAAGGAAAAAAAACAACCCTGAACTTTAAACTGTGAGCGAGCCCGAGGAAAATATCTTCTTCCATGAAGAATGAGAGATGTGGAAGATGAGATTTTAATGAGGTCATGGTTAAACGAATGGCCCGCAGTCTGAACCCAACATGGCAAAAATAAAAGAGCCAACAAATCAACAGCTTGAAACGTGGTCGTGTGCTATACATGAATGAATGAATGAATGAATGAATGAATACGAAGCCAGAGAGGAGGTAATATATGATAATAGAGTCATACATTTTGACATTTTGAAAAAAAAACTTATTGAGATAATTTTACATTTTCTTGAGTCCAAAGTCCCGCTGCTCTGTTTCAGTATCACCTCAAGTATTTCTGACATATTTCTGAGGTTTCCTCTGTGGAAACTTTATTCATGCGTACAGTCAGTGTGATTCATGTCAGCGGAAGAAGTTAACGTCTTTATTAAAGTCTAACACTCATTGACGCCCATGTCATGAGGTTAATTACAGCTTTTCCTCAGTTTCCTGATTTAAATAGTTTTCTAAACATTTTGACCTTTGACCCTCTCTGTGGATCCGTGGAGCCGATTTGATGCTTCAACTTGGACCATAATAAGGAAGAATATAAAAATATAAACCGATAATAATAATTCATCTTTTAAAGACAACTTGTTCAAACGGACATGAGCTCAGAGTAAAACTGGAGACTCTTCGAACCTGTATTTTATTTTCAGAATAAACAACCTGGACATGAGCGCGTGGCTGAAGCGCTATGATACATTAAAAAAAAGAGACACTAAGTCCAAAGATTCGTCCTGGTCGCAGTATGTGAAAATCAGAGCACTTGAAAGAGCACAAAGCGCATTTATCAGGCAGGTAAATGTGCAGTTGATGGGGAGATGAGAGATGTTGGAGAGGAATCCACTTAGAGGAGATGAATGAGCAGCTCTGACCCCTCAGCCTGTCACTGGCAGTTAAATAACCTCCACCATTTATCACACACACACACACACAGGATCACACATACCTACACACAGCTTGGGGGGTTTTTATGAACACACACACACACCAGGACACAAAGAGGAAAACACACACACACACACACACACAGAGACCTACAAAGACCAGACACACTCAGGAAGCCGTTCACCCGTTCATAAGTGTTGCTTTGGGATAAAACAGTAAAGCTTATTACAGAGTTAATGAATGAATGCAGGATGTTTACACACACACACACACACACACACACACACTCATTATACATGATGCTATTTGGGTGAAAGTTGTGGAAAGATGCTTGTGTTTAGTGTTTAGTGTATTTTCTACTCATCTTTTCTGTTCTCTTTTATGTATTATTATTACTATTACTGCTGTTCTGAAAGTATTTCTAGAATCCTTAAATTCTCCCCGAAACAAAAAAAGTCTTTTCAGCCTGTTTCAATCCACGAGCCAGAAACACTTAATGTCCTTAATGTGGACACCTGTAACTGTGTCCTCCGTCTCTTCCCCCTCCTCACCTGTGCCTAGATGTAAGACGTCGTAAGGACCGTCCTCGGCGTCCACCCTGTCCACCACGACCTTCTTGAGCATGTAGGGCGAGTTGACCCGGGTTAAGACGGGTCTGCCACTCAGAGGCATGACGGGCTCCCACATCAGCTGGTGCTGCCGCATGAAGCTCACCACCTCGTCTGGGAAGTCCTTGGTGGACTTGTAGAGAGCGTCGTACGTCTCACTGGGACACTGGAGGACAAGTCAGAGACATGTCATGAGTAGAAAGGTGAATACTGGTATTGTTCTCATTCTCTAATTACCAGGTAGAAATCAACATAGTGTATTTACAGACACGTGGATGTTCATGGTGTCAACAATTCTCCCTGAAACTTGAAATGTTCATAAAAAACATCATAAAAACATAAAATCACTTAATATGTAGAAGACAAAATAGTCTCTGAGTTATGATCCTTCGGCTCTTTAGATCCAAACATTTTCCATCTAAGAGCACTTTTATTATATTCCCACTTACACACATACAAGAGACAAAGACGTCAATCAAACAGCAATGAGAAAGAGACACAAGAAGAAACAGATAAAAGAGGAAAAGAAGAACATGTTGGGAGGAAGAAAGGATGGAGACGAGAAAGGCAGAGACCAGCAATGCAGAGCAGGAGCGGTAGATATGCTGAACGTCTCCCCCGTCCAAACACACACACACACACACACACACACACACACAGATTCACAAACACTGACGTGGCTGACCACACCCCAACTAGCCACTCCAACAAAACCACTCCACAGAGATGTGAATTTCCCAACACGGAGAATAAAATAACACCTGACACACACACACACACACACACACACACACACACACTAAACCTCAGCCTGACAACGTGACGTTTCCCAGAAGAGTTCACATCAGAGGTTTTAAATCTGCAGACCGCGCTCGGCTTCATCAGCTTGTTTTCTGTGTGTTTGGAGTCTGAACTTATGAAGTTCTCAGTTATTTACACACATACTTCCAAATGTACAAATGATTACCGTATTTTTCAGACTATAAGGTGCATCTAAAATCATTAAATTTTCTCAAAAATCAACGGTGCGCCTTATGTATGACCTTTGGTTGTGTTTACTAACCTCGAACCGATTTTATGTTGTACACATTACGGCTAATAACGTATTACTCCACGAGTCAGGAGCCTCTCATCATCACTGAACAGACCGGAGACAGCAGAGACCGACTCGGATAATGACGAGAGGGATCCGGGCTGCTGGATCCTAAAATCACCCAACTGTTAAACTCTGAACGGTTTTGTATTTTTGTGTTAACCTACAACTGAGAGTTATTGTAAATTAGTTGAATAAAGTTCAACTTATCCACGTTTTGTTTTCACTTTTATTGCGTCTTATAATCCGGTGCGCTTTATAGCCCGAAAAATACGGTACTTACCGTTCCAGGTCTTGGGTAGGGGATGCGGCCTTTGTACTCCACCCAGCGATAGTCGGGACCTTCTTTATGGGCAAACGGCCCGTTGAAAGCAGCCCGGATGGACGCCATGGAGTACACGCACACTGCTGAACCACGAAATATAGAGCTGTGGGAGTAAGAAAGGTACAGTAGAGACGTAGAAGAGACAAATTAAAAGCAGAGGTTGGAGGTTACAATAACACAAGCAGCTGGGCCTCTTCACCTTTGACCCCGACATCCACCCACACCCGACCTCTGAGTCCCCACATAATCAGAGTTTAGATTCTACGATGCAGATTCTCATAACTTAGACAAAACAGAAATACATCAAAATAAAATGAAAGGAATTTAGTATCCTACACCGACATCAGGCTGTTATGTAGGGAGGTTGAATTTACAGAAAATGTTGCAGGAGGCAACAAAAAAGTCCTGAAAGGTCTCGTTTGTGTTTCTGAAAGTATTCTCACCTGGAGGTGCTGAAGACGCCGTAGATGGTGGGGTTTTGAGGGTCCTTGGTCTCCAGAACAAAGATGTCCTCTAGACAAACATAGAGACGGCGTTGAGGTGTCGTTATGAATCAGTTCAATCTGTTTTAGATTGATTAAGCAAAAAAAAACATGGGAGGAGAAAAAAAGAGGGAAGGAAAGCACGGGACAGAAAGTTAAATAAAAGGAAGAGGAGAACATGTGGTGTACCGAGCTCATCAAACTGGGTGTCGACTCCAGACGGACCCGGGACCGAACACACCAGCCTGGCTTTAAGGAAGGTGGTCCAACGGTTGATCAGGCTCCTCTTTCCTCCCACGTCATTCTGGAGTCGATGGAGGAAGGATGTAGATGAGGTGGAGGAAGAAGAGAAAAGATCTGCCTTTAAACGTAAGGACCCCTACAGCCTTTTATTTTTTTTCCTTTTATTACTCCTCATGTGTGTGTGTGTGTGTGTGTGCGTGTGTGTGTGTGTGCGGGGGGGGCTTTGTGCGTCTACCTTGCAGACTCGAGCCACCCGGCTGTACACCCTCTTGTCCCACTGTCCGGCCTCCACCGCCCGCTCCCTAAAGAAGAAGTAAACCTTGTCGTCGTCTGGACTGTGAGTGTCTGGGATGGAGAAGGAGCCCACGAACTCTGGCTCTGGACATACAGGAGACATTTGGTGTGAGTTTAGGAATTAAACTTTGATGGTGGGTCACCTTCGTCTCCGTGGTAACAAACTGATTAATTGGAAGATGAGAGAAGACAGTAACACATGTTTGGTGATGCTCACCGTTCAGCCAGTTGTGGTCATAGGCTTCGGTGCGGATGTAATGTTGACTGTTACCGTGCACCGACGTACGGAAGATGGCAGCATTGGCTCCCATGAAGTCTACTGAAGTACCAGCATATAGTTCACCATCTAGGCAGCAAGTGAAAAACACATGACACACTTTTAAATCTGTAACTGCACAACAATGTTTGCATGACATAGACAAAAGCTTTCTCCATGTGAAAAGTATTTTCCTGCTGACAGTGATTGCATTAGTTGACCACTGCAGAGATTGTTGCATCATTCGTAGCATTATGGTCTGTTTTATTCTCCTCCTTTGGGGTTTTTTTCCACAGTGGCTCCAGCTAAATATTTACCAGCTGATGCAACAGTTATACACTGGAGATAAACGCAAAATTCACGGCTCATTTATTAAAATGATGCTTTATGAATTAAAATCAAAGACTGAAACGACCCGGTAGAGCTGCTGTTTGAACTGTGTCAGATTTGGCCTTCGTGTTTACATTCTGGTTTTAATAAGTTGATGTTTATGATCTTCTTTTTTTCTATCCTGTGATTTAAAGCCTGATCGTGACTTCTGAAACATCTTTATCAAATAATAATATTTTTTTAATGTGAAATAACGTCCTGAGGCATCTAGACATCACGTTACAGCTGCTCCCGAAGTCATGATACAACGTGTACAAAGATAACAGAGCTGTAAACATGATGTAATATCTTTAATAAGCTTCATGTTCAACATAGATCATGTTGTGAAGGTCATATATTCTATCAAATTATCCATTTTGCTAAAAACTAATACAATTCATTAGTTTAAAGTTTGTTTTGCATTACACGGGTACATTAGAGGTTTATTTGAGGTGAAATGTAATAAAAACTAAAGATGATTTTAAAAAAGAAACTGTATTTAGCAGATATCAGGTAAGTATGTTCGGATAAGGTTCATGAAATATTTAATGTGACGTAAACATTTTAAACATGAAAATATTCTACTTTAAACAATAATTTGTGTCTGATGCGGTTTTTAATACAAAAAAATTACCTTTAATTATCAGAAATCCTAAAAACAACAACATGTCTCACTAAAAATCTCTGAATATATTAAATATTGTAAATATTGTTTATTTCTAAAGTTTTCCTGCTCGACACAAGACGTCTTCACAGCAGCGTCTCAGTGTTTCCACATCACAACCGAATCCTTAAACAGACAACATGTCTGCATGTCGCGCTCATTAATTAAAAATAATTCTGTGTCTATCTAAGTTTATATTCAACATCTTAAAGCTCTTGATGTTTATTGCTCAGTTATTTGAATATAAAACTGCCAAAACTCCCCAAAACAAACTTCTGAGTCTCTGAGTTGTTTTTCAAAAAGCAATAAAAAAAAACACTTTATTGTCTCGAGTCATCTAAATAAATCCAATCATAATAAATAAATAAATAAATCCTCTTTCTATAGCTGTCAACACATCAACAACCGTCTTTAACAAAGGAGGGAGGGGGAGGGGTGGGGTGGGGGGGGTAGTTGATGTGTTTTATGTCCTTAATGTCATGTGGGGGCAACAGCTGACGTCAGCATGTGAAATAACTCAAGCAGACCACACACAGCTGAACGGACGATCTGCTGCGAGGAATGAGACAGAGCTGGGACTGTACGCTGCACAATATGAATATGGCTGTTAGAGCACGACTGAAATGATTTAATATATCCACTGGCCTTCATGTGTGTGTGTGTGTGTGTGTGTGTGTGTGCGGTACGATATGTGTGCTGCAGATGAGACCTACCGGTCAGTCGAGCAGTGAAGGGCTCTCTGGGACTGAAGGGACATTTTCCTCTGCCTGACTCCACTGCATGAGACAATGTGAAGACCGGCTCCTGCAGGAGAGACAGACGGAGAAGAGGAAGATGATCCTCTCTGTGTGATCGTGTATGATTATTGATTGTCAAAATGTGCAAAATGATGGAAGTGAACAGGTCACAACAGAAGTTGTCTTATGATAGCGGCTGGGCGGCTCATTCCTGTTGCTATTTTCATATATTTATTGAATTTTAGTCTTGATTATTGATGAATGTACCTCAGTGTTGTGTCCTAAGTGCAGGTAGGTACACTGAGGGTGGAAAGCTCCAGTGCCACAAGCATAAACATGAGTCTTATTGAAGGGCTGCAGCAGCTGCACGAAGTTGGCACACTCAGTCTGAAAACAGGAAAGTAGAAGAGAAAATATTAACATTTTTATTTTAATATGATATTTCTGACTTATATACATAATACAAGACAAACTACAATTCAGAGACACGGTCACGTCTCATCATTTAAATTTTCTGATTTTAATTGTTGGATTAATTAGATAGATTCTCACCTGAGAAGCTGCTAAATGAGACATGTGACCTGTGACACCTGAATAAGGCAGAATTAAAGGACACGTACCTCCAGACTTTTCCCTGCCAGCCTGCAGTGCTCCACATGTTCTTTAGCAGCCGGCCAGTAGATCTGAAAAAAAAAAGCGCGGACGTACCCTTTAATGTGGCAGATGGTCAGACAGGTTTTATTGATTTTTTTTTGTATCATCAGCTAATCATCAGTGTGTTTTAATGTCTTACCGTACTTGTAGGCAGATCCAAGCTGTCAGACCTCAGCAGGTAGATGTGATCTTTCCCTCCAACCAACAACCAGCCTTGATCCTCGTCCATCAGCAAGGCCTGGTATCCACCGCTGACCCCGCCCTCCCAGAAAACAGCCGACCCGTTCCTCAGGTCTGAGAGGCAGAGGTAACATGTTAATCACACAGGAACACGCATGTGAGTCATGTTTTTCTTTTGCTCTGCCGCTCTCTGTCTCGAACATCTCGTCACACACTCCAGCAGCACTTCATCAGTGCGTCTGCAGGGCCGCTGCCTCTCGTCTCTCTGGGGAGTCGCTGCTAAAGCAGGCAGAAAACGACCTGAGCAAGCACAGCAAATTAACCTTGAAACTCAGTCACCACACTGTTTACTCTGTAATGCTGTCAGCACGGCCTCCCAGAGCTGGAGCGACGCGGGCAAAGACCTGGGCCTTATTCCAAAATGCAACACATCCAAAAGATGTATAGTCCCATAATAATACATAGCTTAAAAATATATCTTATACCAGAGGCTGTCTGCAGTGATGAAGGTTCATGTTTTCCTAATATTTCTTTTAATGAAACTTTTTAACTGAGCCTATTTTTCCTACGTGATGTTTCTTAAAAGAAGCCACTGTTTCTATGTCTCCATATATTTCTATGTTCTACATTATAACTCCTGCACCTGCAATAAATCCTCCAGCTGTAATTTTAAACTTGAGTGAAAACAGTTAATTAACCTTGAAACTCTCGAAGTTTTCGTGCCTGTGAGTCGGCTCAGTTGGATTACTGTGCTGCCAGTAATCACCCGAACGAGCAAAGGAAATTAACCATGAAACTCAACAAGACACATGCAGACCCCCACCCCAAAAAACTGGACCCCATCCCGACTGCACATGTACAGAGACACCGCTGTGTGTCCTGGAGGCACTTTGAAGGCAGCACAGTGCATTTGTTACACTTCACCAGCACCAAAACACGACAAACTTGACTTTATTAGAGCAGCATCATCTTTAAGAGGGTAACGCTAATGTATATTTATCTATATATTTAAGTTTTAGCATCAGAGTATTAATGTTTCAGCTCAGATAAGCAACAAAACTGAGTTTAAAACTTTTCACCTACAAGTCAAATCCAGACACACACAGTTCTGGAAGAAGATTATACAAACTTGTATACACACACACACACACACACACACACACTACAAAAGTTGGGGTTAAACTTTGAGCTTGTCGTTCTTTGAAATCAGATCTAACAGCGTCTCTCACATCTGTTCATGGTGAAATTATAAAAGCTTCACAGCTCATTTCTCACTGAGACAATCTACACACACACACACACACACACACACACACACACACACACACACACACAAACACACACACACACACACACACACACACACACAGTGTTTTCAAGGACTTTGTTAATCACTGGATTTGATAGACGCTGTCAAACAGAACTTGGAATAAGGATGTTAAAGGGCCAGTACACTCAGTCAGATGTGTTTAACAAAGTGATGCACAAACAGACCCTGATCCACGTTGCAGCACAGATATACTGCAGAGTTTTAGTCTGACAGAGACGGAGCTGGAGACAATAAACGTAGGCAGGATTTCATTTTATGGCGCTGCTGCATTTGGTTCTGCCTCACTGACTCCTATAGATCCCATCCATCAAGTGAACCAGCGATGGGAAATTCAGCACATGATGAAAGTAAACCTAGCAGGAGATATCTCACCATGCTCTCCCTGAGGGGGCCGCGGTGGAAAATCTGACATGAAATACTGACAAACTAAACGCTTTACGTTACACAGAGACGTTGTGTGATCAAATTTGTCATTTTTTGCCCGTAAGTTTTCCATTAGTTCTCCTGATAACTTATATAGCCTCCCACATTTTTTTAGGCATGCAATGCAATGAGAAAATGCATTAAAATATTTGCAAAGACATAAAAACGTCCTCACTTGAAGGTATTTGAAGATAAAGATACGTTAGAACATGTGTCCAGCCTCTGATTATTAGTGAAAGCTTCCCTGAGTCTGGATGTAATTCACTTAAATGGATAAATGTTTCTTTTCCATCACGGCGCCGAGATGATGTTGATTGTTTCTGATTGGGCAGCGGCGATCTTGATTAGTGCTGATTGGTCAGTGATATATGAGGTCATAACCTTTACCATACGTGTACTTAGATGTTTTTGAATATATTTATACTACTTATTTGCAGTAAGTTGCTTTAATTACATAAAAACAACATAAAACACAGGAAATAACTTAAATGTCCTTTTATCTGCTGAAACATTATCAGGTATTATAATCCATTTATAATTTTTTATTTTTTTTTATCACTAATCCTTTCATCTTTCCTGACTGAGACTTGAAAACATGTCCGGTGAACTTTTTATTGACTTTCTGTTTGCAGCTGTTTTTCATTTCAGATCAGCTGTGATGCAGCCGAATGACTTACTGCTGTTTAACTCAGTCACGTCCTGTTACAGACTAATCAACAGCATCTTTCTACCAACCTCTGAGAGAGCAACACACTAAACTAAGTGTGTCTGTGTGTGTATGTGATAATGCATGTGTGTGTGTGTGTGTGTGTGTGTGTGTTAGAAGACAGAGAGCCGTTTGGATAATAGTAAACATTTGTTAAAGATCTCAGGCAGAACGAAGGTGCAGAGAGAGCTGGGCTGGTGCCGAACACCTGCACAGCACACATGCAGCCAGTGTGTGTGTTCCTGAATGTGTGTGTGTGTGTGTGTGTGTGTTTGATGTGATTTTTAATTTTCATCTTATTTAACCTTGTGTTTCACTCATTGTTGCTTCAGTTAGATGTTTGAGCTTCACTGTGATGATTGATGTGTTTGTTTGTTTTGATGATGATGATGATGATGATACTTTATTGTCAGATAAAGTCTGAAATTTGCAACCTTTTGAGAAACACAGACATTATTTTGAAATGAATCTCATCAGTTGCCAGACGTCAACACCTTTTCCTTTTCTCCTGAAGAAAAAACAAACAAATCATATTCTAACTATTGAACTCATAAAAGTGTCCTTGATCATCAGAAACTGGCCTGTAAACCACATTAAATCACATCATGCTGCTGTAACCTGTGAGTGTGAAGTTTTTGATCAATAGTTTTCTTTTATTTTCATAAATTGTACATTATAATGCACTAAACCTAAATACCCTATACTGTATGATCATGTTATGATGTTATAAAAATATTTCACAATAAACTGCTAGTACTACGGTACTAAACTACTATTTCAAACCTTCAGTCTCAATTAATAATGTTTTATTTCATCTTCATTCACGAGTGATTATCGTGTCTTTTTGGAGAATCTCTACAGTTTTAGTTTCTTGTTTTTTCATGGTTCCTGATTTAAATTATCAAGGTTTTTTTTACTGAGATAATTTAAGCGAGTGTCCTGCGTCAGAGTTTCTTATGACAACATGAGTGACAGCGACCTCGTTATCGCTCACAGATAGAAAACAGCCCGATTAGATAAGAAGTGTCAGGATTCCTCACCTGCCAGACAGCCCTGTCTGCTCTGTGTCATATATTTCTGATTATCACAGACCAAACACATCATAACACATCGGCAACGCCTTTAGTTTATATAGAGCACGAAACATTCACACACAAGACTCAGCCTGTCATGGATAGGTTGTGTGTGTGTGTGTGTGTTTGTGAAAGAGTAACCTGGTGTGTGTCAGCTGGGAGATGTTTCACACGCCACACACACAACATCTGGTATTCAGCTGACAGAAAGTCTGGAGCAACAGAAAACGTATCACGGTGCATCAGGAAAGTTAAAATCTCACAAATATTCTGGGAATATTCGGACCTTTAAACGATTTAAAATGTGCCACAAAAGTTGTCTCAATAAGTCAATAAGCTTATAACTATGTATTTATGTGATCGACTGAAAATGAATGAACATTTTAATCATTGTTCTCGTCATTTTTTTAAGCAAATATGCCACAAAATTGCTAGTTTTCAGTTTGTCAAAGGTCATATATGATCGTTGTGAGAAAATAAGATATAAAAAAAAAAAAAGTTGATTCTTAGAAGCTATAAAAAAATATATTCACTGTTATTTTACAGACAAAATGATTAATTGGGAAAATAATTAACATATTTATGTTTTAAGACGTAATTATCAGTATTTTAACATGAATTAAAGACAAGCTATCATACTAGCGCTAGTGTTAGGATTAGCTCCACCCTCTTGTCCAAATATGGTCACTTCTGGCTCCAAAAAACCAAGATGGCTTCAGTCGAGATGCAAACTTCTGGCTTCAAAAGTCCACAAACCAAACGGTGACGTCACGGTGGTCACGTCCATAGTTTATATAAAGTCTGATTGCAGCCAGAAACATAAATAGC
>CM072863.1:1360000-1475000 GCA_036937835.1 Pampus argenteus | reverse complement strand
GCTTTAGATGGCAGAGAGGAGAAAACGTCTGTCATGAAATGTGCATAAAAGGAAAAGATGAGAGGAAACAGAACAGAAGAAGTAGAAAGTCTCTTCTTAATCTTCTTTGTTCTCTGAAGATACACACCGTCCTTGATTTTTAGGACGTGCTTCATGCGGCTTATCATCAACTTTCTTTGTCAAGGTTCTTCTAGAGAACGTCGGGACTCACTGTGTGTTTCCTAAAGGAGAACATTTTCTTTTGAGTCCTGAGGGACTAACTGTCTCTCACTGGAGGAATATTCCTGTTTTTTCCCCCTCATGCTGTTTATGGGAAAAACAAGACAGAGGTTGACGAACTCTCGTCTTCTGTTCATTAACTGACATCACTGCAGGAATGTAGCCTGGATGTTATTTTTATCACATAATCACTTGGTTACTGGGTCAGTTTATGATTGTGAGTAATGTCAGAGGATCCCGTTTCCCTTCATAACGAAATATTAACGGGGTTGGAGTAATATGTTGTGTTGTTTTTTTACTCACTTATTTACTATTTAGATGAGAAAACTCATAACAATGTGTGTTCAGTACAGAGATTTGTCCACGTGTCAAAGTTTCCTCGAGCAGGACACTGAAATGTCCTGCTGGTCGATGCCTCTGTGTGTGTGTGTGTGTGTGTGTGTGTGTGTGTGTGTGTGTGTGTGTGTGTGTGTGTGTGTGTGTGTGTGTGTGTGAATAAAAGGAATATAAACGAGTCTATTAGTTTCATAGTTGTAGCTGATAAACTGTCGCTCAGAAATCACCAGAGATCTGATAATACGGGCGTTTCCCATGTGGAGGAAAAAAAGTACGATGTGAGTCTGTGTGCACTACACACACACACACACACACAAACACACACACACACACACACACACACACTCTTACTTTGAAGGGGGTTGAAGTGTTACAGAGTGTTTGGTAAATACCAGGGCTGAAACAGAGCGAGGTGTCAGGGTAAGTCGAGCAGAACGGTGGGTGTGTCGCTCCTGTACCTCCTGAACCTGAAGGTACAGGAGCGTGTGTGTGTGTATGTGTGTGTGTGTGTGTGTGTATGTGTGTGTGTGTGTGTGTGTGTGTGTGTGTGTGTGATGTCCTGCTATCAGGACATGGAGCTCATCTAACTACAAGCTTTAATCTGGTGTTATCTGTAACCACTGTGTCTTATCAGATAACGAGTTAAACATCGAAGGCGTCTGTCGGCTCCCTGCTGTGCTCAGACGTTAACCAGTCGGTGTGTGAGCTTGTGTGTCTGCACATCTCCAGTATTTATATTTATATACTACATGTCCAGCTCTCCTGATGAACCCGCTCTGTTCTGATTGGTCAGCTTCATATGTAAACAAACTATAGTAGTAGGATTTTACTTCTTTTTCTCCTTCTTTACTTTATCAACTTCTCACATCCATCTGTACATGTTGGAATCACATCTGAAATATGAGTGAACAACATGACAACACATGGAAACACCTTAGCAACCGCCTTAGCAACAAAGACTGCAGGACGGACGGCTGTTTGTGGGCATGTGCAAATAATCTGACTTCATCACGAGGAGGAAGTAATGGTAACTTAGCAACCGAAGCAGGTTGAAATCCCTGACCTTTGACTTACAGGCAGCGTTTTTACAAACTTTCACCTTAAACTTTGGAACTTTGAACATGTGATTTGAGCTACACGTAAACCACAACTTATTATCTCGAATCTTAAACTGCTTCCTGTTTCTTTCACACACACACACACACACACAGCACCTTACCCTAAACATCAACAACTTAACGCCTATATCCAACTGAACCTAGATCCAAACCCAACTTCAACCTTAAGACCAAGTCTAACCCCCCCCCCCCCCCCCCCCCACACACACACACACACACACACACCTACACACCTACACACACACACACACACACAGGGTTTGACCCAGGGTTTTAATTAGCAGCAGTCTACCCTGTGTGACCGCCTCTCTTTTCCTGCACTGTTCTGTTTTGTCTCAGGTGGTTGACGGGTTCATTAACCTCAGGAAACCCTTTTACCCGACGTGTCATCTCTGCCTCACTCTCTCTCCTTCCTTCCTTCCTTCTTTCCTTCCTTCCAGTTCTTCTTTTCTTTCCTCCCTCCTTAACCGACACTACAACATCCTTTTCTTTTTCTCTGCTCTCGTTATTTTCACCTCCTTTAGTTTTGTGTTGCTTCCTCTGACTCTTTATCCCATCTTTCTTCTTGTTTCTGGTTTTCGCCGTCTCTCCCCTCCTCTCTCCTAAATCTACCTTCTATAATCACAGCAGGGTCAAAGGTCAGGGTTCACTGCATGACACCACAAGGTACGGGAAACACACACACACACACAGAGAGAGAGAGGTCAAATTAAATAACACAGTGTTGACTCCATATTTCTGTAACAGTTTGAGGTTTTGACAGATTCCCTGCAGCAACACATGAAATATTTCACTCTCTTTATCTAATAATGAGGACAAACATGGTCACACACCTTGGTTCCAACTGCATGTGCGCTGCAGATGTGCACGTTTAACAATAACTGTGTGTATAGCAGCTGTCAAAATGATAATTCAAATATTTATACGCACGCATGCGAGCATGCCAGTTAATGTTTTTATATCTGTCTGAGTGAGCAGCTATCAAAATAATGTGTGTGTGTGAGGGAGAGATAACAGTCTGTATTGTCACAGCTATCACTTTGAGTGCTCAACGTGTGTGTGTGTGTGTGTGTGTGCAGCTTTTACAAATTTCCCATCATCCCACAGTCCCACATGAGGTCAGCGTGTTTTAGTTGGATTTACTCCACATTAGCATCAGAAAACCAACAGCAGGAAGAGCTCTTGTTAAAGAAGTAAAATCTGCCAACACAGACGTCCGTCCCTGAAACAATAAACCCAAAACACACACTGACACACGTATACACATACACATACACATATACATCAAATCTCTCTTTTAACGCTTGATGTCTGGCTTTAAGATGCTGCTGGGTGTTGGTTTTAACTCGCCTCGAGCACCAGACGGGTGGAGTTTAACACACAAGATTTCACCACTATTGGAAAGTATTTGAAAGGTTAGAAAGTATTTCATTAAAATGTGAGCAACACACACAATGTCTGGTGATTTTCTATATCAGAAGATGTATCAGGCACTTGGATACACACACACAATACTGTTGATGATTTGTCAACCAAAAGAAAAACATCTGTCTGTGTTTTCCATCTTGATGAGGCGGCTTTTCATGTCTAGTTTAAGTCACACTCGTGTGAAGGTGCAGGTGACACAGATTAAGACAATAGAAGAAGACATTTGGATAATCTACAACTTTAACTCTGATCTGCCGTCTCAACTCAGCTAAACATGTAGTTTTAGAGTATGAGCTGTTATTTTAACACACACACAGACACACACACACACACACAGACACACACACACACACACACACACACACACTCCTGGTCAGGTTAAAGGCTAACAGAGTGTGTCTCCCTGGATTCCTGCTCAGGTCAGACACTGGGTCAGCTGTGACGCACACGTTCTGATTCTTGTGCATGTGTGTGCGTGTTATATTTAAAAGAAGTTTGTATATCAGTGTGTGTGTGTGTGTGTGTGTGTGTGTGTGTGTGTGTTCATGTGTGTGTGTGTTCATTGCCCCTGAAGCTCCTGTCTGAGTATCTGCCTTATAAAATGTTAATAGTCTCTCTACTGCTGCTACAAACCACGTCCTGCTTCATTAACTGGAGTTCACTGCTTCACTTTACTGTCATGAAAACCACTGCGCTGCTACTGCTAGCAACACACACACACACACACACACACACACACACACACACACGTAACCCACGACACGTCAGTGGCATCACATCATGACTGACTGTGGAAACAAGAGGTCACCTGCTCTCAGGGGGAATAAGTCAGTGTATCTGAAGGAGGAAACTCTTTCTGTGGGTCTGTTGCACAAACACAAAACTTTTTTCACTTATTCTGAATTTCAAGATAAAGATTGTGAAACCGATATTAAATGTGCACATGATAGAGCTGGGATTTTCCATTTGATCACTTGACTGGCTTTTTTTTTACATACGTTCAGGTTTTGGTTATGTCTCCTTTAAACATCATCTTACTGATATTTGGATTTTCCACGATGTCACTCCTGCTGCCAGTTGGAGCTTTGAGAAAGAGTTTATGAATTATAATTATCAAATCTTCAGGGGTTTTCATCCACATCTCATGGTTTTCATCAGCAGGTAGACCTTAACAATAATGAAGACCATGAAATGCAGTTAAAATCTTACCGTATTTTTTGGACTATAAGGCGCATCTAAAATCATTAAATTAAAAAAATTATATATTTTAAAAAATACGGTAAGTGGAAGATTTGAGATTATTTTTGTGATACACTCTGATCTCAAACTCAAACATCTGATTGTTCTCAGTTTGCTTTATGGCTTGAAAGAGAAAAAAAAACAAAAAAAACAGCAAAATACCCCAAAAACAGTTTGCTTCCTGTTTCCTCCTACAGGCAGTTTTTGGAAATGAATAAATACACGATTAGAAAATGTTTATGAGTCGTTGTGAAGGCCGGTTACAAACGATGAATTTAGTTGTTTAGTGTGGGAGGTTTGTTGCTTAAAAATTGTGCAACATTCTGACGTAACTCGAAGTTGAATTTATTTATATTTTTTATTATTTGTAAAACGACCTCATGATATTATTTTCAAGCTGTTTTTTTCTCTCTTCATTGTATCACTGACATTCATGCAGCGCTTTTAAAATGTGTTTGACTGCTATAATCCTGTCACGTCATCAACAATGACTCCAAACCCGCCCGGCTCACTTTGACACAAAGACTGTATTATGAAGTACAACACAGTCGCTGCTTCACTAATTCCATTCATTCATTCATTCATTCACTCGTTCATTCACTCAGAGGACAAACGTCTCACCAACCGTCACACAATGAAACCAGCCTCCCTGAACTAACTGCTGCTGGATAGGAAACAGTCGTTGGCTTTACTGGTGTTGTTGGTTGCCAACGGAGACGCAAGCATTCGGGTGTTAAAGTGACTTCACTGGTGTGTGTGTGTGTGTGTGTGTGTGTGTGTGTGTGTGTCTGCTCTTATAAGTGAAACATAAGTGTTGTTTGTTTTGGATGATAAAACTCGCCCATATGAGTTTAATTTAGTTCTTTGTTACACTTTGTGTTTTTCTCCTGCCAATAAAAACACATTAGTCGTACTGTAATAGGCTGATTATATACAGTAATGTATACATGTATGTGGTCTTTGACATGTTTTCTCATTGTTTTGGATCCGTGCACTATTCTATAACCATAAAATGCTGACTTTCAGATATAAGTTAGCTGCAGGTAGTTTAAATTACTTCAATAATTAAGTAATAGAGGCTGTTTTAAACATTTATGAGCACCTGGGCGCTCCTTAACGCAGCACCGCCTCCCATGTTGTTCATCTGTGAATCCTTCATTTGATTCCTTCCAGTTTGACTGTAATTATCATCATTAATATGCACTTCACAGCACAATAGTTTCTGTATGTTGGAGGGCATTTCTGTGCTTACAGCATCCGCTTTGACTGGAAACAGACATCATGACATCAAGAACTTAATCTTAAACTCAGTTTTTAGTTTGGATGGAAACTGAACCAACAAGGAAGGAAAGGAAGTAAAAACATGAATTACTAATGGCATTCATGATTAATGTTGCGGTTTACATGTGGTGAATAACATGCAACTTGGGCATGTGGACTTCCATCAAAACCATCAAAACCAAACAAGCACTGAGAATCTCTGCTGGTTTCTAGTTCTGGTTGCACGTTTTCTAACAAGGACTGTTTAGTCTGTGCTCATTATTATTATTATTCTGCTATTTTAACATGAAAGCGTCGTGTGAGTAATGTTGGAGAAAGTGAGCAAAACTGCTTTCACACTAATCATTTTCTTACTACTTTTAAACAGTAGAAATATTTCTTTATTTAAAATAAACTGTGAAGCGAGCAGCATCCCAGCAGATCCCAACATCCTATTATACAATGTTTGTGCCTGTTAATGATTATTTTCCTCATCAATAAATCTGCAGATTAAACAATAGATGAATTATTTATAACTATAAAACTGTAAAATGTCAGAAAACATGTGAAAATTGCTCCAAATCCCAGGTTGATGTGTCAAATAGTTTCTATAATACAACATAAGACAAAACAAACAATCAAATCTGAAATGTTTGAAAATCTTTCCTCAGTTGAGACGAGCTGTAAAGTTTCAACCAACATGAGCCAAAAACTTCAATCCTCCCCGACCGTGAAAGTAAGAAGTGACTCCAGCGTGGCTGAGAGGAGCTTTGTTGTGCTCCTTTGTTTACTTGTTTACAGCAGTACGTTGTGTTTCCTACCTGAGTGGGAGAGCTGCAGCCGTGGCCCCGTCTGCCTCCAGGCTTTAACATCCGGAGCAGCGCTGGAGTCTGCAGGCTGCAGCGACAGCAGCGGGAGGAGACACACCATCAGTATCTGAAGAGACTTCACTCCACCTGCCGCCTGCAGGGCTGCAGTGAAGACGGCCGTCATCTGTGACTGATGTGGAGAGATAGATGGAAGAAGGACCGTCTCACTGTCACATCACACTCAGCTGACTGAAAGAAAAACCAGAGAGCGAGAGAGGAGTTGCATGTTATGTTCAATGTTTGCTCTGATTTCACAACACATGCTACCACATTTTGTGAAATAGTCATAAATTCCAGTAAATAATATTTCTGGAGGTTTATTTAACAGCTTCTTAATGTGAGAAAACACTGGCCCAATACGTTTTCATGCCAGACTTAATTTCCAGACGTCCTATTTATAAAACATGTTGAAATACGAGCACGTGCACACATATGTGCATCAACGACAGTCTCTTTTCAAAACAAGATGACGAATCACATGATTAAACCTAAAGTTTGTTTTTGGAAGATTTGGCTGCACGATCCAAACATCAAGTTTAATCGAATCACTGCACATTTGCAAAATATACAAAACAAAGAACATTTCTTTCTTTTTTAGTTTCCATATCTTCTTCTCTTAACAAGCTATTAGTCACCTGAATATATGTCTACTAGACGTGAGCTGCTGTTAGCGTGGGAATGCATCGCACAAAGGAAACGTCTCAATTCGTCATTTCGTCCCCTTTGTGGAGGCCAATTGTAAGAGTTGAGAAAAGCAGATGGAAAGTACCTGCTGAGAGTGGACAGACAGTTAGAGACGCAGGAAACTCAACAATGAGCTGCAAAGCTTAAACCACAGCCTGATTATTTCAGCTGGGATGGTAAAATGCAGGGTGCAGGAGAAACAGGCCACGTTATCATATCATAATCTATCATAATCTATCATAATCTATCATAATCTATCATAATCTATCATGTGGAATGGCTGGCTCAAGCAGGTTTTAAAGAGCTCGGAGAGACGCCTGCTGAGAGAGCGAAGACAGTCAGAGAGGTTCAACTCGGCATGACTCTAAAACTGTGGAAGAAATCTCAAGTCAGTCGCTCGACCATATTTAGATTTCAGTTGACAGGAAGTAAGATAACTCCCCACAAAGTCTTAAAACAAACGAGAAAACAGGAAAAAGCAAAATAAAAAGCAGGTTCCAGGTAGAAGAGGCTCTAAAGAGAACACATTAAAGAACAGTGAAGAACTACAGAACAACACCAGAACATATGCAGAGTTTAACGCCAACACTGTCTGTATTAAATATGTGAGCGCGTGTGAAGTAAAAAACAACCATGGATGAGTCATAAGTTAATTACAGCCTGATGAACGAATGAAAATCTCCCTGTGATGACAGATCATCCTCAAAGCTTCGTATTCTTGTTCTAAAACGGTGGAAAAGTCCTTCAACGTCAAACACATCCGTGTGTTTAACTCCACGTCTTACGGACATATTAACGTGGATTTAGCTTCTATATCACACAGCAATATGATTCATGTAAAAGTACTGACACACGAAAACAGATTTGATTTCAATGTTTTCAGCTTCCTTCGGTTCATGTTTGTGTTTGTCAACAACAACAACAATTATCTATTAATAAAACTGATCCACGAGCTCAGAGTTTCAACCAAATTACAAAATCAAGTTCATAAGCATGTGAGCAGAGGGGAAGAGGTGAATGATATTGTTTAGAAAATGGTTCCCATGGTTATCAGTTCAACCCATCTTTATTTTGTCTTCCTGTTGCACCACATGGGTTCGAGATAAACAATGAGTAAACAAATCAAGCTGTGTCACATCCAGGTTTATTATACATAGTTAAAAGTAGTGGAGACGGAGCATGATCACATTATCTGTCAGTTTTTATTCTTCCTGTGAAGTCTGTAATAAAGACGGAAAACATGAAATGAAATACAGAAAGAAAGAGAGAAGAAAGAGAAACTGTTTCACACTGACCCTCGAACCGACATCTGCTAACAAATCACTCTTGAAATAGGTTGTTTTTGCTCTGAAAAGGTCAACTCTTTGTGTAGAGCTTCCTATGTTAGTGGAGGGAAAAACGTTGTTTGAATAAGGAGTGAATAAAGTCTGAAATGGACTTCCTAAATACGGGAAAAAAAAGTCACGCTTCACAAGAAAAAGAAGGTTGTGTGACAAAAAGATTTTACATTTTATAAACTCCTGTGTGTTTTTATCACTGTACGATATTCTCGGCTGACTTTGACTTCTCATTGGTTAGAAGATAAAAACTATAAGGAAAATCTCACATAGTGCAGCTTTAAATGACCTCTGAGGAGTAAATCTGTTCACTCTGATGAGGATTTCATTCAGCATCATTTGTTAGGATCCGTGCAGGTTGAAGCAGACGCTTGCGTCCGTTACGACTACACTGTCTCACACTTTTCACCCGCCTTGTAAAATCAGAGCCTCTGAATACTTTGAATGTTTTCTCTGACCTTCATCTCCCTGGAGCGCCGCGGAGGATAAAACGCAGCGTTTCTTGCTCCTGGTCGAGGGATTAAGTCGTTTTATTATGTTTACAGGAGGACGAGGTGAAAATGTGGCCGGCCACTCGAGGGGAACGTGAAAAATCTCATTTTAACTGCTCAGCTGATTTATCAGCAGCTGGCTGCATTACTCCCGGCAATTCTTCTTCTACCTTTTTGTGTTTAATCTGTTTTATTTATAACAGTTTCCTCCTTCTATCTTCCTCCTACTCGCTGCTCTATAATCTGATCTTTATTTCATCCTTTCAGTCCCTCCTGCTGCTCCTCTCTGACTCTTCCTCTTTTCTTCCTCCATCGTTCTCTCTGACGTTTCTTTCAGTGTCCGTCGGTCAGAGGAGGTGACAGCTTTACAGCTTCTCTCTGCCAACCGTCTAATCCTCGCCATGATTTAATATCTCCTCTGCCTCTACACTGATCCTTCCTGTCATCTTATTACTTTAACATTAGGTCTAGACAGTATATGTCTCTGGTTTATTGAATCTTCATCTACTGCAGGTCTTTCTTTCATGTACTGCCATATTTTATCCCAAATCTAATCCCCGTCCTTTGTTAAACTGACCACACTCTTCTTCTCTCTGTCTCCACGTCTTTTCCTTTTTCCATGTTTGCTCACATTACATTCACTTTGTTTCTCCTTCACCTCACTGAAACCCAGAGCTGTGATAACTCAAATAAACTGAAGCTGAACCTGCGAATGTGCAGAACAGCTTCATGTATGTTGAACTGCTGCAAATGCAACACGATTCTTCTTCTTTATTCCTGTTTAATCTTTGATACATAAACGAGAAAAGTCATTTTTAATTTTGCAAATGACACTAAATTAAAGTGAGAATGGTAGTAGATGAATATTGATGTGATCCAGATGTGGTGAAACGGCTCTGAACAGTTTCTACATAAATCTGCATGTTGCATAAACTACACGTCACTAACGTTACGATGTGACCTTGAACACGCCGTCAGTAAACCAAGAATGTTGCTCTGCTTGCTCTCACAGATGAATCGATGTTGGTACAGTCAGGTACCAGAGAGCCTCAGACCTGAACCTCTGCCCGAGCTGTGCACCTGTTCTCTGGGCACAGATGACCCCCACCGCCCCTCCGAGCCTCAGACAATAACAAATAGTGGAAGGTTAAGTGAAAACTCAAAAAGAGGAATGCACATGTGCTGGTGGTCAGATGGACGGAGATGATAAAAGAAATAGAAAAATGAAAAGACTTCATTTTTTATTTGCATGTTTGGTGTCGAGGTGAAAAACAGATGTTGGACACTTTGTCTGCTCACAACCAGAGAGACGATGCAACAAAATCTATTCAAAGTGTACCTGGAGCTGGAAATGACTTCATGTCTACACAGTGAAGTGAATAATGTGAAAACAGCAGTCGTCTATCAGCCTTCTGGTATCTGCATCGTTAGTCCTGCAGATTATTAGATTATCACTTGTTTTTTGCTGCTTCATGTCGTGACATTTTTAGGCCTGTGTGGAAATATATGTCCTAAATAACACTGATAGGGTTAAATTATTACATTATTTAACGCTCCTTTCTGTTTCGGAGATACCAGCTGTGCTTTCAATCCTTCATTTCTAGGTTCGTCACATTTTTATGAAACATTATTTGACCAGAGTCTGGTCTAAAAATCAGCACGATAAAATGACTCATTTCATTCCAGAGAAACACGCTGGAAAATGTCGACGCCACACAATGATGTTTTTGTTTTACTTAAGATAGTATTGCATTAATAAGAAATGTGCTTGCTGAGCTGCATGCCATTACCCGATGATGGTTTTATTGTGATGCGTTGGAAAACACATTACCAACGTCGATTGACCTATTTCACGGCTCTGAGATATGACTTCAGAGTCCTGGAGGAGGACGTCAGACTCTCCACAGGAAAGCAAAACAACATTCTTGAATCCAGGACAAGAGTGTGAGTGAAGGAGAAAATGTTCTTCTGAGAGGATTTAGACCGCTCCAGTGGAAAATGTATCTTAGAATATGAATATCAAAGTCTGGAAACAATTGCAGCAGGTTACAGGAGCAGAAAATCAAACTTTCCCTGTGCAGTGAGCTCCGTCACTCCGGAGGTTGTTCATGGATAAACACATATGATGAGATGAAAGACTTGGAGCCGCATCCGAGTCAAGTGCATGTCGTGTTTTTCCAGAAGGATGAGGACCAGAGTCAAGACAAACAAACAGCGTTGTGGGAACTGAGCTGCACTGTACAAGGATTCCTGGGAAGAGGAAACTATCTTTTTAACCCTCTATTCTCCTTCTCTATCTGTCCAAGGACTCGAGGAAATATTCTCTTTCTCGCTTTGTCTCTGGAGGTTTCTGGGAAGAGGAAAAACACTGATGTCATCCACTTCCAGAGCAGGCAGCGTAAGGAAAGA
Organism: Pampus argenteus; assembly: GCA_036937835.1. Lineage (NCBI taxonomy): Eukaryota > Metazoa > Chordata > Actinopteri > Scombriformes > Stromateidae > Pampus > Pampus argenteus. The sequence continues at coordinate 1,463,610 of CM072863.1, read as the reverse complement.
GAAGAATAGGAAACGGGCCTCTTGATTCTTACTCAACTCCCATATCCTTTGACTTAGTCACATATACGCATACAAAACACACCTGCAGCAAACAACAATAAAATGCTCCAGAAATTAAAAGTATATCATCCAATGGTCATAAATCTATTGTGTTGACTCACACAATGTCTGACCTGATGCATGTCAAACCATATTTAATCTAAAAGAACAAGATATGCAGGTCAGTGTATCAGGAACATTGTGGCTCCTTGCTAGCAGCTGTCTGTTGGTCAGTCCACAGACAGACGAGGACACGTGTCCCAACAGGGACAGATTCATGCAAATCAGCTGGATTCAACTTATTTGAAACATCCTGCTGAAGTGAGAAATTGCAGCGATGCAAATCGTTGCGTCCGTGGTGCTAATTACAGCAGACGTAGTGAATAATCATCCTTGGTCTTGTTAAACACCAGCTGGTCTTTTAGGTCCTTATTTGTGACTAATATAAAGTCACATCTCTCTTCCTGGTTCCTAAATGATTAACCTCGATGTCCCCGGTTCAGTTCTGGCTGGAGGACGTTGTGTTATAAACTCAGCATCTATTATAGATTCTCACAGTCCAACAGTCAAAAAAAAACAAAGATATTCAGATTTAACATTTCTTTCTTTCTTTCTTTCTTTCTTTCTCTCTCTTCCTCCCTCCCTCTCTCTCTCCCTTCCTTCCTTCCTCCCTCCCTCCCTTCCTCCCTTCCTCCCTTCCTCCCTTCCTCCCTTCCTCCCTTCCTCCCTCCCTTCCTTCCTCCATCCCTTCCTCCCTTCCTCCCTTTCTTCCGTTCCTCCCTCCCTTCCTCCCGTTCCTCCCTCCCTTCCTCCCTTTCTCCCTTCCTCCCTTCCTCCCTCCCTTCCTCTCTGCCTGTCTTCCTCCCTTCCTCCCACCCTCCCTTCCTCCCTTCCTCCCTCCCTTCCTCCCTTCCTTCCTCCCTCCCTTCCTCCCTTCCTCCCTTTCTTCCCTTCCTCCCTCCCTCCCTCACTCCCTCTCTTTCTCCCTTCCTCCCTCCCTTCCTCCCTTCCTCCCTTCCTCTCTTCCTCTCTTCCTCCCTCCCTCCCTCCCTTTCTCCCTTCCTCCCTTCCTCCCTCCCTCCCTTCCTCCCTTTAACTTTATTATTTATGTATATTACTTCTATCGAGTCTTTAACCTGATGTCTCTGCTCTTTTAACTCTTTGGAAGCTGTTGCTTATTGTTAGAGTCATTAGTGTCTGTGTGTGCGTGTGTGTGTGTACGTGTGTGTGCGTGGGGTTAATGTATATTTCTTACTACATGTGTGTAGTATGAGTGGCGTACAGCCTGCTTAGATGGATGGTTGTTTTAATGTCTCGGCCTCTGGACTTTGGGGATCGGTGGAGTATAAAGAGCCGACCAGTAGGAACAAACTTCAGTCTGGAGGATTTTTCATTTTTTATATTTGAATGTGTGTTTAAACAAACCTCCGGGCATCCTGCTGCCATCTATTAAACATCCGTCATATCCAAAGACTGGTGTCCTATTTAAAAAGCATTTATTATTTATTTATAGTGGTGATATTATGGGCCTGTTATTGGGTCAAACTGGTTCAAATCGAGGCCACATGTTTATTAGCAGTCAGCAGGCTGCATTAGTCATCAGGTATTTACTGTATGTGTTTACTGTTGCCTTGTTTAGATTATAGTATTAAATGCAGCTGTGTCTGTATGTGGGTTTTAGCACCGATAATGAAGTCAAATATAAGAATCTGAAACAGCTCCATGAAAAGTGAGAGAGTCATCGTGAAGCCTTTTCTCCTGTAAAACTGAACGTAAATGGATCATTGTGACAGCAGTAAGAACGAGATCAAACCAAACAGGATCTACAGTAACACGTAAGTGTCTCGTCCTTCAAAATAAAAGACGACCGCCACTTTTTCAAATGTAATTTTACAGAATCGAATATCGTCTGAACGTAAAACTGCAAACTTTAAACAGTCCATTAAGTGACCACAAGTGGATTTGACTAACGTGGTTTTTATATGTCGACATTATAGCCAACAGTCAATGAACCGAAACGTAATCAATCAATCAATTTTTTGATCGAATGATCTTTATGTTTGATAAAATAATGAGAAAACAACATATGAAACACACTTATTATAATATTGACTTTGAATTTTCTTTTTTTAAACCTGATAAAAGGACTCGACTTGTGCTCAGGTGCCTTTAATGAATTCATTAATTGTTACTGAGGTAAATGTGTTATTGATATTGATTTCAGGAGAGTTTTGATCGGTATTGATTTATATAATAACCATGTGAACTCTGCACAAAGGGAACACTATGACTGAATCTTGAATGACTATAATCATCCATAACCTGAATTACTGCGAGTAAGTCAGTACTGACGTATTGCAATAACACAGAAGTCCATATGTTGGCGTGAGCAGTCAATAAGTCTTCACTGGCTGAAATTCCCATCAGTCTGAAGGGACCTTTAAAGGTCGACAAGCAGCGCAGGTGAATTTACAAGCGTCTGCAGCGTCTGGACGGAGAGATAAGAGCCGGTTCGATGTGATTTAGAGCAAATATTTTGGTTTAAACTATTTGAGAGAAGTGATAATTTGTGCTTGAATGATTAATAACAAAAGATTAAACTTATTCTCATGATACATGGAAAAAAAAAAAAAAGTCCTGCGTCACTTTAAAGGCACCAAAACACAGAAAGTCCTCGGTCCAATATAACAGTTAGTATAATAATAATGATTTAAAGACGGATCAGAGGAAATATATTTCAAGCTTTTAAAAACATTTTATTTTATTCTTCAACGTGTCTGATAGTTACGCAGTTTGTTAAACTCAGAGGTTCAAATTTCTGAATTATTTCTATCATGTAGATGAAGCCAGTAAGCGTCCATGTTGCTGAATTCATCCAACACAATAAATTAATTAATTTAATTTAATCTGCAGGATTATCTGTTTCTAGGTGCTGAATTTTATTTCACTGCATTTCTACATTTTAAATTCCAGCTCTCAGAACATAACTGCTGTCATAAAAGAGACAAAAAAAACCCAAAAACGTCTCATTATAGCAGGAACACACACACACACACACACACACTCAGGCCACACACACAGTGAGTGGGACAGAAAGTAGTCCCCCCTCATTAGGCATCTTAGTGAGCGCTGAAAGGAGCGTCTATTCACCAGATCTGGTGGGAACACAGGAACCAACCAAGCAAAAAAACAACCAACCACACACAAGCCGACCCTCACGACTTCTCCGCACACACAAACAAAGACGTGAATGCGTGTGAAGCTTAAAGATGTGAACCTCGTCTTCATCCCCCTCCTCTGCATCGGCTTCTCTCTCTTTGTGAAGAGAAGAGTCGTCTTAAAGAAAAGCTGCCTTCATTCTTTCTGACCGCTGACAGTCGGATCACCAGTTCGACTCTCAACAAGAAAACGTATGAAACTAACTTCATGGTGAAAGCAGAGAAATGGACCAGAGCAGTGTGTGTGTGTGTGTGTGTGTGTGTGTGTGTGACCTGTTTGCTTCCATGTTGTGTATCTGTGGTCTGAATCTCTGCTGTGATGATAAGATATCAGGGGAGGAGAGATAATCTACCTCCACTGCCTCCATATCTCTCAGCGCTGCGATACTGAGCTCAGTCATTAGCTACACCCTGCACACCTCCACACACACACACACACACACAGCTGGACAAACACACACCCTCATTCACACACATAACACTACTGACAACCTCACTGATATGAATAAGGACGTAACTGGTGCACAAACTGAAATTTGAATCATATTATAAAGACATTTAAAGAGGCATTAAGCAATATTTCTAATATTTAGGCCTAAAATTAATCAAATGGATACGTCTACACGCACACACACACACACACACACACATTTAATATCTCTAAACTGGGACGATGGCAGAACAGTATCTGATGGAAACGTTCTGGTAACAGCTGTAATAAACACACACACACACACACGCGCGTTTGTTCGAGTGTGAAAAAGTGTGACAAGCTCGGCAGCTTTTGTGCTCTTTAAGTGTGACATTAAACTTCACCAGTCAGCTCTGATTGTGTCTTCTGATTTGAGGAGCAGGAAGTAAATAAAGTTTCTGTGGGAAACACTGAAGTATTCTGTGTACTTTTTAAAGTACAAGTTCAAGTTGTAAAGAACAGGAAGTGTTTTCTGTGTGTCGTGTGCACACACACGTGAGAACGACGTGAGAACCACAGTGTCCTCAGAGAGATGAGGGACGTCACCGCTTGTTTTTGGTTTGGTTTGATTATTTAATTGTTGTTTATTTGCAGTCCAGACAGTCGGTATTTGGACGGTGGCACGTTTTGTCCTCCAGGCTCAGTGTCTCCACCAGATCTCATCCTGTCTGTTGTTTTGAATACAGGCCGTAAACTAGAGTTGAAGCTCCATCAAACGACGGCCGCCGTCTCCCACCTCGTTACTGACGTCCACTGAAGTTTGTTTCTGACACGTCAGTGACGATCGTGAAGTCAGACTGACACAAACTACAACTTCTGGGTCAAAATATTCATCACCTGTAACAATAGAGGGGGAGACCAGGTGTGTGTGTGTGTGTGTGTGTGTGTGTGTTGATGACTGTGGACTTTATCATAAAACAGTCTGATAGATTTCTGATCAATATTTAATATTAATATTTTTTATTGTTCAGTATTGTTGTGTGTGTTTAGGTTTTGTACAGTATTGTTTGTACTCTTGTATATATGCCGAGTCGACTGTCTGTAAGAGTTTGTCTCTTTTCACTGGGACTAAAACCACAAACCGCTGCAGCTACAGAGGAGCTTTCATTATAAGATTCTTCCCCAGAATTAACCAAAGTACTTCCAGATACCTCAGCTTAGACATAACTACACCCTGAGGTGTGTGTGTGTGTGTGTGTGTGTGTGTGTGTGTGTGTTATAGTATAATACACTGTCTGTATTTGTGGTTCATGTTAAAATCAACTGTCTGAAAGAGTGAAAGACAAAGATGTGGAGATTAAGATGAATAACATTAGTTGTGTTTCTGCCAGTAAACAAACACTAACATAATAAATACTGTATACCACACACACACACACACACACACACTGAATTATTATAGATTGAAAAAGTGAAGCACTCAGATAAAGTGTGTTTGTGAGTTCATAAAACATAAATGCTGTTTATGGCCGGAGAGTCATGAAATAAACATATAATAGAGCTGCCAAGTATTAAACAGCTTTATTATGTAGTCAGAAAAGTCCCAACACAAAGTATCTGAACACTGTTCATGAGCCACAAGTCAAACATATAATTTAATTTATAATTTTCTTTTATAACGTTCAGTAGCTGAACATCAACCTGACTGAAGCACCTACGAGCAAGAAGAGCCTCCAGAGCAGCTGCAGGGTCGAGTTTGAGTGTGTGTTTGATCCACTGTACAGAACACACACACACACACACACACCAGTCTCATATTCAGCTATAGCAGCGGGCAGAAGAAACAATGGCCTCTGAAATAAACTACATCCTGCAGCAAGTCAAATAAACTTTTAGCCCCGAGGACACGAGTAAAAACAAAAGCCTTCTATGTTCATGTGTGTGATGTAGTGTGTTTATGCTCCATGTGTATACTGTGATTCTGTGTGTGTGTGTGTGTGTGTGTGTGTGTCAGCCTGTTATTTTCATATTTGAATAGACAAAACAGCCCAGCGGGGAGCAGACAGTCTTGTACAATGTGTGTAAAAGAATCAAGGACAGGACTGTAATATTTAGCTGCGTCTAAGATATGTGTGTGTGTGTGTGTGTGTGTGTGTGTGTGTGTGTGTGTGTGTTGCTCTCAGGTTTACTCAGATGGTCACAAAGAGGAAGGAAGCGTTTAGCTCGGCAGAAATACGATTGTTTTATTGTATTGTTGCCTCGACTCTGATAAGAAGTTATTAATTAGGAGTCCAGATGAACACAATAATACAATAGAGTGTGATAGTGCTGCTGTTGACGCACCAGTAGACACACTGACAGATGCTGTGTGGAAGGGAGTGGCTTCGTGTGTGTGTGTGTGTGTGTGTGTGTGTGTGTGTGTGTGTGTGTGTGTGTGTGTGTAAGACGTCACACAGCCAGTAAAGCTCAGGATGCTGATGAATCTAAAACAGCAGGAAGTCAGTAAAAAGCTACTTTCAATCTGTTGACTTTGTATTTTTGAATCTACCAAATAGTGAATGTAAATCTAAATGCTCCCATAAGTTCACCAGCTAGTCCACAACTACACATTATTAAACATGTAAACATGACGAAACAAGACAAGATTATGATATATTAATGTCAAACTATTGCTTCTGGGAGCAGAAAACAGAGATGACAAGGTGTGAAAAGAGGAATCAAAGACAGACAGGCAGGCAGACAGACAGACTGATAGACAGACAGACAGACAGACAGACAGTCAGACAGACTGATAGACAGACAGACAAACTTTCAGACAGACAGACTGATAGACAGGCAGGCAGACAGGCAGACAGATAGACAGATAGACAGACAGACAGACAGACAGACAGACAGACTGATAGACAGACAGGCAGACAGACAGACTGATAGACAGACAGACAGACAGACTGATAGACAGGCAGACAGACAGACAGACAGACAGACAGACAGACAGACAGACCACCCAGACCGCTTTACATCAGGGTTTGTGTCCCAGAGGACGTGACAGCTGAGCAGTGCAGCGTTTATACATCAGCTGCCTCACATGGAGCCAAACGGCCGGGCGACAGCAGAGGATGTCCTTCCTTCAGCTGGAGGTCAGGGCTCAGTGTGGGTCACTGGCCCGGTTTTAGTGCAGCTCTGCATGACAACACTGAAGAGACTCGCTCTCAAACGTCAAGTTCAGGACGAGGATGGAGAGAAGAGACAACACACATGCTCTGAGCTGGTTGCTTTAATTAATGTGTGTGATGGTTGTTTTGTGTGCGTGAACCGTCTCATTTTTGCAGATAATGTTAATATTCTCAGTATGTGCACAAATACAGGCATTAAAAAGAACTCTCTCTTTTGGCTCTTTTTCCACTGATTTCTGTGGATTTCTGGCTTTTATTCCCATGTTCAGTTCTTATAGTTTAGATGTTAGCATGCTAACGTTTGGGGATTAGCAAGAAACACATGGTGGGGATGAGGGTGACTGCAGTCATCAGTTTAGATCCTTTACTCAAGTAACACGACGATGTAAAAATACTCGAATAATCCATCGAAGTAAAAGTTGCAGTATTGTAGTAAAAGTAGTAGTTTGGTCCCTGTGATTGATGTATTTTGTGTTGTTTTATTTTAAAAGCTTCTTATATTATTATATTATATTATATTATATTATATTTATTATTTACAATAATAATAATAATCATAAAACCGCCTGCAGCTTGTAAAGTTTATCAAAGCTGAATCTCCAACATGTTCACGTCTAGACACCGGTTCCTTTGTGTAAACAGTCTCAGACAGTTTACTGGACAGTCACACTGTTTCACAGCCACACCTGAACACAGTCCTCACACACACACACACACACACACACACACACACATATATATATATATATATCATCATGTTTATTTGATCTGCTTAAAGCTCCAACAAACGAACACGATCACAGGTGGAGGATGTAAAAGTCGGTTTGATTTAGACTTCTTTGACACCTGGTCGACGGTTCGTCTGCTGTTGTAGCAACATTACACCCATCGAGCAGTGAATGAGTGAGATAAGACGTTCATTTTATGAGTGTGATAACAGATGAATGAATGTACGTTAAGATGATTTTAATATACTTCAGTTCTCATGCAACGTATCAGTACTTAGAAAGGAGGCTTGGTGCTGCCAAATTAAACAGACTGATAACCAGCTCGTACTATTAATCATTCACTCGGGTATTAATTGTGTAGACTTGAGTCCCTCTCTTGATGATTTATGTCATCTGCCTTGTTGTTTTTACTTTTGTTTTTTTACTTTTATTCATTTCATTTTCCTCCACTCCTTTCTCTCTTTTATATGTCTGAAGAATGAACACATTCACTCATATTCTGGTTTAAATAGTTGAAGATACAGAAACAGGAGGAAATAGTGCAGTTTTTGGGGACTATTTTCAGCAGCGGATGACTCTCCACATTCAGTGACAGTGTGTGGACGATCACCATAAAACGATTAATCCCGCATTAGGTAGAAATCTGTCTTTCTGTCCCGTCTTATGTCTTGTTTCTTCCCTCTCTGTCTCTATCTCTTTCACACACACAAACACACACTCAGGAAACAGCAGAGGAGGAAGGAAAAACAACACAACACACACAATAGGACGGACACACACTCTTAAACACCACCACAATAGACACTTATTACACTCAGAAACCATCCAAAACACAACATACATTATGGAGTTGAGAACTTTGACTGTATAACCACAGCACACACACACACACACACACACACACACACACACACACACACACACACACACACACACACACTGTCCTGTAGTGTAACATTTTGCATGAACTAATGGACGGACGTTCTCGTTCTCACACTCTGTCTTTCTTTGTCTCTTTGTGAAGACACTGGAGCGCTGAAAGGTGGGGAATTTCTCAGCCTCACAAAGGTCTGTGTGTGTCTGTGTGTGTGTGTGTGTGTGTGTGTGTGTGTGTGTGTCCAGCTCTGTAAACACAGGAGGGAGCCTCAAGTCCCAAAGCTGGATGACTGAAGACTGGAGGAGGATTTATTTAATCATACAAGACTCATCACGGAGGATGAAGAAGATGTTATTCTGGGCTCTTCATCAATGTGGCGTGTCTGCATATTTTGTGTGTGTGTGTGTGTGTGTGTTTAGTTATGGTTTCAGGGCTTATGATGTTTTAATTATTAATGCTTTATATTATTGTGCTTTATTTTATGATGTTAACACAAGGATCAGGACAACAAGATGATGAAATTTCAAGAAATGCAGCAAAAAAATTAAAAATAGAAATAGAAATCACCTGCTATTATTCATTCAACAACCACGAGGTAGTGGGTGGAGACGTCTCCACTGATTCAGAGGACCACTGGGTGGTTGCAGCAGTGTATCCCCTCTCTCTCTCTCAGCAGCTTCTTCAAGGCCCCAGTAGAGCTACAAAATGCAGGAGTGATGCAGGGCGGCTCCCAGAAATAAAAAGAGCATCTGTGCACATCAATTTTCACTGAATAAATACGCTATAGATCATAAAATACTTGCAGAAACAAACCTGTGACACAAGCAGGGCGACACCTTGAAAGCTGCTGGGTTTTCTCTACATCTGGATCTCTAATCACTTACAATTATAACACAATCAAAGACACCTGGAGGAATAACTCTTGCTTCAGGAATCATCATAACTCAGGTTCAGTATCATAAACTAAATGTCCTAACAGAGAAAGACATGATTTCATGAGTGATTCCCTAAACGTGTGGGGAAGTTTCTTTTAAAAAGATGCTTTCATTCATTAGCAGTGAACATTAAGTGTGTGTGTGTGTGTGTGTGTGTAGCTGGATCAGGGTGTAACACACAGCTTCATATTGTTTTATCATCAATCATTTTCCCCACATGACATATACATGAAGTAATTACTGTAATAATTATAGAAAATATTAGCAGCATTTTCCTTTAAGCGTTTTAGATCCCGTCTGCAACATATTGATCATATTGAATTGTTAAAGCTTCAACAAATCTTTTATCCTTCTTCTTCGTCTTTTTATATTAACAAGGAGCAACAGACTTGTTTTTATCAAAGACCGTCTGGAGTCCACCAGGGTACTCGCTGTGTGTTTCTGTAGTTTTTTTTTACTAAAGCTGCCACAAGAAACAGTTTCTGCTTCCACAGCCGCCAAAAAGTGGAATTTATTTTTGCTTTCAGTGACTTGCAAACGTTGAAAGTTAAACCTAATGAGATAGTGGATTCAACGGATTGAAATTTGACTACCTTGAACTTAATTCAGGAGGTGCTTAAGTCGTTAGTGTCGATTAATAATCCTGTCCGAACATCTCGTACATGTACACATAGGTAGTAAAAATCAAAACCTCATTTATTGCATCTTTAAGTCTGACCTTTCACCTCGCTCTCCTGTGCTAATGGAAACCACAGAGGGTATAAAACGTTTACAAGTGACTTTGTGAAATGGGCTCCGTCTCTGATACTGACTCGATGCACGCTGTCAGCTCCTCCATTAAAAGTGATGTAAAGTCTCCTTCTGTCTCCGTCCCACTCCGGCCTCAAAGAACCAGACTCCTGCAGGCTTAACTCACTCTAACAGCCCTCGTGAGTCCGTTTCATGCAGCGGTGACGCATTGACGTGATGAGATGTTTATGCACGCTGAGGGTTAAAGGTCAAATAAAAGCTTCACTCAGATTTGCATTTTGTTATCGCAGATTGTGCCGTGTTCCAGGAATATAAGATATCAGTGGTGTCGTGTTAACTTTGTATTTATTCACGACAAAATTATTACTCATAAAAAAAAAACTGATTATTTGGAAATGGAAATAATCTTTCATTGCAACCTTAACACACTATTTTCTACATGCCAATACAAGCACAAACACACTCTGTTACAGGCAACATAAGATAAGATATCCTTTATTGTCCCCGAAAGGAAATTTGTCTTGGACCATGAGAGCAAGCAGAGCAAAACCCAAAATGAACAGAATGGAAAACAGACGCGAAGTCGGGGATTTCTCACATCCATGGAGAATGAGAAGCACATTGCAGAAATGCATCAGGGAAGTTGTAAAGCACGATCAGACGGAGAGAAAAAGAGAGCGTCTGGTGGAGAATACGCCTCGAGTTTATAGAGAGGATGACTGACACGCCCGTCAACTACAGTCAGGAGAACGTTAACATACAAACGATTGATCGCTTAATCAATTCGTTGTTCGACAGAGAATTAATCTGTTCCGGTTTGACAGTAAACTGAACACAGTGTCGTTCAACTTTCTCTCCAGTCTTCGACTTTGCGGCTGCTTCGTATTAAAATGTTCCTGATGAGTCACCAGAACAAAAACCCAATCAGAGGTCAGAGTGATGCAGCTTTGAACTTCACTTCTCTTTGGCTGGCGGCCATCAGATAAGACGTTTATCTGGAGTCTTTGTTGATTCTAGTCCTGGAGTGATGTGCTCAATCCAACACTTAAACAAAACATGAGTCAAAAGTCAGCCGTGTGCTCAACGGTCGCTCTCTGCGTTTTGCTTCATTCGATACGACCTCATGTTCATCAGTCACTCAAGTGTTGACTTCCACTGGACTCCTCGCCTCCTGCTGACATTTAGTCCTCCACTGGAGGACCTGACTGAGAGGGAGTAAAGTAGCTTAAATGGGCTCCACTCAGCTCTCAGTAGGTACACAGACACAGAACAGCAGCTTTAATGGGCTCAGATTAGATCAATATAGGCTTCAGCAAGCAATTATTTTAGAGCTGAAATCATTTGCTGACTGTTTGTGGTTCTTTACATGAAAAATAAATTGAAATGTTTTGAGTTTTTGACTGTTGAGTGGACAAAACAAGCTTTTTTAAAGACGTCAAGTTGGGCTTTAGGAAAATGTAAAGAACATTTTCACAAAAGATGAATTGAACTGAAATCCCTTCATTACTATCAGTGTTATTTTTACATTATTTAGTCAAATTAATTGAAAATAGAGAAAAATGTCCATCAGAAGTTCCCAGAGCGCACACACACACACATCCATCCCACAGGTGTGTGTGTGCATTATCATCCCGGCAGCAGCGTTACCTTCTCAGAGGGAACACAATGACACAATGCAGCCGGAAAACAACAATCTCAACACACACACACACACACACACACACACACACACACACAGGGCAGGAAACAGCAGTCTCACACACAGATTATACGGCAGTGGGAGTGTTGAACTCCAAAACAGGAAAGGCAGGGACAATTGGGGGAGGTTTACTCACAGTACAGACACAGACAGGCTGTACTGGAGGTGAGACGGCGGCTCAGACCTCCCGTTACTGACCTGGAGTCAGTCCTGAGTCCAGCAGGTTAAAACAAACCTCTCAGTGATTTTTAAAGGAACAGAAAATCCATCCTACAGTTACTTTTAAAACCTTCCCAACTCTTTCAAAAGACCCTCAATGAGCATGAAAACTACCTGAAACACCCGTAATGAACCTTGAAACACACCAATAAGCACCAAAACCCTCCACAAAGACACCAGAACCTCCTAAAGGACTAAAAGAACCCGATAAAGACTCCACAGAACCTCTGGTGGCCTCTACAATAACCATTAAAACATCATCAATGATCAACAAAGCACGAAATATCTTGTAATCAATAACAAGAAAAAATCCAAAAGAAAATCACTTTTAAAACAACCAAACCTTCTACAAGAAGAGACGAAAACTACAAAACCTTCCTAGAATACCATCAACAACTAAAGAGGATCCTATAATGACCCTCAATGACAACCAAAGCTCTTCATCCCTTAGTGCTGTGATGAAGAGTTAGCAGTGAAAATGAAATGAAACATCAAGACAGCTCTGAGCTCAGCAGGCTGCATATGTAATATTACTTTAATAAATGTGAAATATCCCTTTATTTCCTTTGAGATGATGAGAAGCTTTTCAGAAACTCACCCAGCAGGAGTTTCTGTCCCTGAGCTCGGATTTATTCCACTTCAGATGAAAAGGCAGAAAAAGGCTCCTTCAGTTCAGTGTCTGCTCACCTGAAGGCTCCACACGTTATAAACAAAGTGAACACATGTGTACAGCGGCGGAGCCACGCCCACAGTGGTGATGCCTTCACGTGCTGCCCGGAAAATCTACCTCTCCTGATCAAGGTAGCCAAATCACGCACATATATATAAACATAAATACAAATCTAGAAAAGTAAAAAAAGGTCATCCATAACCCAAATGTCAGGGGATCAAGAGGTGAAGGTCAGATGCCTCCTTTAATGACCAACAGTCAGGATCCACACACGGTGGGTTTTGGTCTCCATCACTGACACTGAACCCGCCCTTTAACCAAATATTTGGCTCCTGCACGTCGACGTTTGAGTTGCTGTTTTTCCTACAGCACATGATGTCAGTAAACATGTCTTTCTAACTTCAGATTGATAAAGCACAGCGCCACCTTGTGGCAGGAGCTTGTTAACACAGGTACAAACAACTCCTTGAAAAAGGCTTTAAATGTGCTTTTAGAATCATGTGTGCTTTAACAGTTTTATATGTATTATTATTATTATTATTATTATTTGGGCAGAAGTAATCAATAAGCTTACTGGCCTTGTTTGATTTTAACTCGTACAAATAAATAAACTCAAACTCAACTCAATACTAAAGTACTTTTACCAAGATGAGTACTCAATACAGAAAAATGGTGTCTGTGAATAATATTTTATTATTATATTGTTAAGAGTCTTCCCAACCTAGGGGTCGGGCCCCTCCAAAGGGTCACCAGATAAATCTGAGGGGTCGTAAGATGATAAATGTTAGAAGAAAGAAGAAACAACAAAGTTCTGTATAGAGGTAGAAAGTAGTTGTACTTCAGTAAATGTACTTATTTAGTTTCTACTACTGGAAAATGACAAATATTGACTACTGAAATATGGAAATGGCTCCATCAGAAAACAGTTGGTGCTTTCCTAACGCTCACCTTTGAAACACTCAGCAGGATAACACGAAAGACTTTTATTTTGAACTTTATTCGCAACATCTTTGCTGAATAAATGAAAATGTGTTAAGATTATATGCTTATACATATTATTAAGTATTACATACTTTAATTGTATGTTAGTGGTAACTGTAATGAGACAATAACAGACAGTGTAGAGAATGACACATATTACCTAATATCTGACTATATATATAAAAATAACATTTAAAGTGGTAAAACCCTTAAAGGACGGTTCACACATTGTCAGAAATATATAAAAAAAATAAAAAATAAAAAAGGATTTTTATCAATTTATCAGAAATGATTATAAAAACACTTGATTCAAACAAGACAGAAACAAAACAAAATAAAAGTTTTAACCTGAAACCCGTAAATACATGTTAATAATAATAATAATTCACTTGTGTGCTGATTTTGGATGCATTTAAATCAGATTTTTTTATCTTTTAAACAATCGCTCAGGTCACATGTTTCAGGTCACATGTTTCAGGTCACATGTGTGCTTCACTTCATCACCGCTACAACTGAAACTCTGGGGTCGTATTCACAAATCATCCTGAGGCTGAAAGTGGCTTCTAACTTCATTTTTACTCTTAAAGTTGCTCCTAAATCTAAAGTCCACAGGACTGAAGAGTCACTCGAACCTGCTCACAGTCAGTTTGGAAAAACAATAACAAACTTTTGAAGCACAAATTGCAGTTTTGCTGATTCATTTGGAAAACCTCTCAAACCAAAAAGCTCCCTTCAGACTCTAATTTGATTCTCATTACTGCAAAAAATAAAAAAATAAAAAAAGTCTGCTAACAATGTGAAAAAGTGAAGAAACGCTGTTAATGAATTAATCAGATTCTTAATTAAAGGTGATTTCATGGGTTACCTGAATATTTAGTATCATATCGAGCATCAAAGGATGAAGATTTGTTCAACGTGTTGTAATAAAATCTCATAATTTAAACGTGGTGATTTCATGTCAAATATAATCTACTGGATCCGCAGCAACTCTAAGAAGATCTTTTATGAATACGCCCGATGTTTGAGCCGTTAAGCTTTAAAAATATTCAGAATATGTTACTAAAGTTATAATATTGTTTCTACATTTAAAGAGTGTTTGGGTTACTTCACCTTCAGCAGTTAAGAGTTTCATGTATTGATGTATTCATGTAAAACAGATCTTTGGTGCTACTTATAAAATAGTACACGCCGTGGGATATTTGGAAGTGAAGACCTTGTTTTCTACCCCGTAGACGAAGAAGCTGAAGTCTTTTCCGTTGTAAGAGTAATGAGCGTGAGTCAGCGGCACCAGCTCGATGGTCTGACGCTACGGAGACAAGTAAAGGCATCACTCAGTCACAGTTTAAACAGATTATAAAACACTATCCTGTCAAAACGGACTCACTTGACTGCACGTGAAAATCATGACAAGGTTTCTGTTGCTCTTAACACAACACATCTACTGTCCAGGGATTCAAACTACGCTACCTGTTGCAGGATGCGGCTGGTGGCACTGAAGCGATTCAGGTGTTCGTTAATCAGTTTTGCAGCAACGTCGCAGATCTCCTGATCGGGGAAACCCTGGATGGGGTACACCTGTCAGGACAAAGGGCACAACACACACCAATCAACAACACTTCAGGTACGTCGGCATCATTATTATTTTTACCACATTTTAACTCAAACCGTGAGCTTTTTCTAACCCTAAATTTGCCAGTGGACAAAAACATGTTCACGGTGTTCTTTCAGCGTGTTAGCGTGCATGAACGTCATTACTTCTGCAGCTATTTCATCATAAATCAAAGTTTGACGGTGCTCGATGAAAAGTGAGAGGATCGTGTGAATTCATTATTAAAAGAGAAGAAGTGTTTTGTTTTTTTACCAGCACATTCTCATCGACGAAGAAAGGATCTCCTGTCACCTTCTCAAACTTCTTGTCGGGGAAGTCGGGCTGGCGGTCTGGAATAAAATCAGCTATGTTGTTCTTCCTACACACACACACACACACACACACACACACACATATATATACATATATATAAAAACACAAAAAGACAAAAGAAAAGATGCACAGGAGAGGCGGTTTGGAGTTGGTGTCTGTGTGTGTGTGTGTGTGTGTGTGTGTGTGTGTGTGTGTGTGTAGCTTTGACATACCACGTCACAGTGAGCTCGATGAAATGCAGCAGGTTTTGGCTGCCGGAGCAAACTGAGCAGGTCTTGTTACCGTGGCCGTGGCAGGAAACACACCTGGAGTGAAAGTGAAAGTATTAGTACAGAATAAAAGCTGGAAGGAAGGAAGGAAGGAAGGAAGGAAGGAAGGAGGGAAGGAAGGAAGGAAGGAAGGAGTAGTCTGAGATCTTTTAACAGCTGGTATGAACGGGAGGAACGATTACAGCTGTTTTAAGACACACTTGATAAATTGTGAACCCGTCCTTTAACATCCTTAGTTTTAGAAGGCGTCCCTGAAGACACATTTCTCTTGTTTTTGGGAGATAAACTGGGGAAAACTAAGGCCATAATCTTGACATTATGAAGAGATCTAATCGCTAGCTGTCTGTATGGACATTATTATTGCCGCTGCACATGTCACTCAATGTCATCTGTCCCATGAAAGCGGCTCCACAGTCTGCCTGTTTGCTGCCATCATGCTAATACATGCGATGGGCTACTGTCCACTCTACTCCTCTCACCTCTGACGGCCTCTCCCGCTACAAGAAAAACAACGTGTCTTCCCAGAGGACCGCTGGTTTTTCCCGTGCCGCCTTTTGTACCCCTTGCCATAACATTTGGAACAACGTTTCTGCAAGACGGAGAAGCAAAATTCAGAGAGACAGACAGGAAAGAAAGCGGGCTGATTGGCCTCTCACCTCTTGCGACCTCGGCCATTACAGGAGCTGCAGCGCCTGTTGCTGCTGTGATTGTGACCGTGACCGTGGCAGAATGTGCAACGCTTCTGCAAAACGAGATGAGGGTTAGAGTATCCGCCAGAAAACTACCTGCACAGAGCCGGCTTCATTTCCATATTACGTTAAGGACATATTTTATTCCTTTATTGTAAGTGTTTGGGAGAAATTATAATTGCAGTATTTAGAGAATATACAACTTTTTTCTTTTCTTAAAATTGCGACTAGATTTTTGAAATATTGCTACTTTTTTCTTGTAATATAATATTTACATTTCTTTATTTCATTTGTTCATTGATGTTTTCTTATTGCCTTAAACCACAGAAAGCATTGAGGAAGCTACAAGCTTTTACTGCTCTGCTGTTACCAAACCTGCAAAAGAAGAAGTTTTGTACATTTCACAAAACCTTCAAAATATGAACTACAATAATCAGATTGTCACATTTGTTATGATGGAAATAAACAAGATAAAAGATAAAACAACACAAACACCAAACATACAACAATTTGAAATCTCTTTGTGTGAGAAATTAATGATTTAACCATTAATCAATCAATTGCGTAATCAATCGGGAAAACCAAGAAATCTTACCATGCCTCGACCATGACACATATTACAGCGAACTCTTCCACAGCCGTTGCACTTGTGACACAGCTAAAACACACACACACACGCACACACACACACACACACGTTGATATTGTGTAAAAAAAGTACAAAAAAAAGTACAGAACAACAATATCAAGTGAGGAAAAATTGAGAAAGTTTGACACAAAAAAAAACCAACCCTGAGAACATCTTTCATATTTATAATCTCGTTCATTGTACGTATTTTTTACGAAGCTCCTAAACATCCTAATGTAAACGTGACGAACTGTACCTTTACGAAGGACGAGTGCGGCACACGGGCCTTCACCACCACGTCGGTGTATCTGGCAGGCAACGAAAGTGGGATGTCCCACGGTGGAGGGCTCATACCGTACTGAGGACCATCGACCATCTGACCTGTTTGTGGAAAGAAATCCAGGACAACATAATGAACTGATGTGATTGGCTGCGCTTCAGCATTTAAACATGTGTGGCATTTTCAGTCTGTCCACCTCTGTGGTTCAGACATTATTGGAGCTCAGAGGATGAATCCTAATGACGTCCCCTCTAGCGCCATCATCAGGTCCATTTTTGAGATTTACCCTTGTATGGCTCAAACTGCCAGGCGCTGGTTCTGGTCTCAGTGTATGTCTCCAGTCGATACTGCGGAAGGAAGAGGCAACCACACAACACTGGATATGAGCATATAAACCTCTTGAATAAGGCTACAGCCAGCAGCCAGTTAGCTTCACAGGCAGCCTGGCTCTGGCCACCTACCAACACCAGCACGTTATACCTCGTTTCTATAAAGGCGTAGACGCAACAGATTTGTGGTTTGGACTATTTTTGACCTCCTGCAAACGTCCCAGTGACGACAGGAAGTCACTGCACCCAGTCCAAGCCCCCAGGAACAGCAGCAGGCTGAGAAGCCAATTTAACATAGTGGTTAAACCACAACTTCCAGGTCCGTCATGTGATGCACACTGACCCAAAAAGCTGCACACAATCACTGGAAAAGGAGCAGCTGTAAGATGGTGAATATATAACTCCCACAAACTGTTTTATTATCAGAACTTAATCTGTTCAGTCTGATATCATTTGGAAAGTCTAAAAGCTTGATTACATTATTTTACGAAAAGTCAACCATAAACCAGCAGAAGGATCATATCACGAAACCGAATGTGTGGCATGATGTGCTTGTTTCTGCTGAAAACAAGTGTTGTTGCTGCTGTAACACTGTAATTTCCCTTTGTGTAATAAAGTACACAGGTTAGATACTTCTAACATTGGTCAGTGCAGTAAATGCTCCTACTCTGTACACAGTGATGGGTTTGAGCTCCTTGAAGGTGAGGTTCCTGGCAGGTTTGGAGCTGTATCTCCATTTTGATTCCACAAACTTGAGCAGGGCATCTCTGGCCACATCCTCCGATACCGTGGCGACCCTGGATGAGCAAACACACGCATAAATGTATATACGTTTCATCCCATCCTACCTTCATATTTGTGTCCAACGTCTGAAGGGACATTATGTGTGTGTTACCTGACATTGGGCACCACAGTGTTCCTGTTGAGTTCAGGCTGGGGGGTGTAGGCAGGCGGAGGAGGGTACAGAGGATTATCATCTTCTGGACACAAACACAGAAAACGAGAGATGAGCGCTGAGAAAGTGAGAAATGGTGAATAAGAACAAAAGAGAACAGAAGACTTACCTCCTCCTGTGTGGCCCTGGTATCCATGTATGACATCCAGCCAGCCAGGAGGGGGCGCTGACGGTCCCTCCTCCGGTATGTTTGGATCAAAAACGCCTGAAAGAAAGAGGCACAACATTTCATTTAACCATATTTGGATCCTGCCTCTCCTGTTTATTTAACCCATTCTATTCTCCACCTGTCCACCAGATGGCCCCACAGCCACCAGCTCACCTGCTCCTCATTTTGCCTAATCACCCCACTATATACACCTGCCCAGATCACTGTCATGTTGTTACTGCTGCATTATAAACCGCCAGTGAGAGTCTGAAGTGCTCTTGCATCTTAAATCGTGTCGCAGATGTAAAGTTTTCTGCAGCTTGTACGGTGTTGTCTTGTCATGCAGATGTAGATTTAGTTCAGTCCTGTTTGACGCTATAACATTGTCTCTTCTGCACCTCCTGATGTGCCTGTTTTGTTGCATTACATTTTTTGTCCTTTGTGGATAAGATAAGAGATGTCAGGGCTAGCATTAGCATCATCGCTTCCTCTACTCCTCTCTCCACTTATCCCATCTGGCTGTCAGTTTAAACTGTTTCTCCAATCTCCCTACAGGACCTCACCGACCTGGTGGGCAATATGCAACTCCTCCTCCTGCAGACATCTTACCTACGTCTGTGTTTCAAAGTGCACTTGAGTCCATTGGTCTATGGTCTCTATTATAAACCGATTCCTGCAAGCTGGGTGTGTCCCAACGTATTTTAAACAGTTGTTAAGCCTCTTCTGAAAAGAACAAGCCTCGATCTGTACGTTCCTGACAGGCCTATATCCAAGCTGCCTTTTGTCTCAAGGATTTGAGAGAAAATTGTTCAAACAGCTCACTGCTGCCTTGATAGCACACAAGATAAATTAAAGTCTTCTCAGAGTCTCCAGTGACATGATGTCTTCAGATATAATGGATTTAGTTTATGTTAAGGGTTACCCAGATTTCACTGGGAAAATAAGTGTAAAATATCAAATATATTATAAAAAACTAAAGAAATTAAATTAAGCCTTCCTTTATTGCCCAAATCTAACCGTTAAACAATAGCTTGGTCTCACTGTATGTAGGAAAAGATCATAACACGCAGGTTTACAGTATTACTTAAGTAACTTTATGGATCAATCGCAGGTTTGGTTTCGCCGGTCCGAGGTGTACGAGCTTAAACCAGGTTGATTTTATGCACCCTGTTATTTAACTTAAGTGAATCAGCACCCAGTGTAAAGTTTTGGCGACCAGTGTGCAGGCTGACGGCTAACAGTGAGCAGTATAAACTGTGACCCCGCCCCTCTCATAATACACACAGGTATGGAAAAACTGGAATAACCAGCCAGCATTTAAACACACACGCTTTTATTGTTCCTGCTGGATTAATGTGACTTCTGTAAACAAAGCGCACCTCACAGAGCTCGACTTTATGACATGTTACTGCTGCATTTCAACACAAGTAATAATTAGCAGACGCGTGACTGCTATAAACCAATAAGAATATTGTACTGATTTATTATTGATCTATTAATAATATAGCAGGTGGCAGTTTCTGTTCAGAAACATGTGCAGGACGCCTGCAGTAAGAATAAAACCTGAAAAATCTGAGTCTCCAGATGAGGCTCGTACATTAGAGCTGCAACAATTAGCAGTAAATAGTGTACATGCTCATATGTACTGTCTGTAGAAACAAGTTGAAGCATATACAATTAAGGGAAAAGTTATTTATGTTATGATGTCAGAAGTCTCTGTGAACATATGTAGAAATACTGCCTGCAAGTCAAAAGTCAGGGATCCAACCTGCCCTGAACGCATCTCTTTTATTTTTTTATTACCTTACTGAAGAGCTGACATTGATTTCAGGAGTTGACATTTGAAATCAAGAAGGAGAAAAAGAAGTGAAACCCTGCTACTATAGTTTGTTTACGAGGAAGCTTCCTGAAACTGACCAATCAGAACATAGCGGGCTTATCAGGAGGCGGGTCTTAAAGAGACAGGAGCAAAAACGTCCTGTTTCAGACAGAGGCTGAACTGAGGGGCTGCAGAAAGGACCAGGATAAGATCAATAAGGAGGTTTTAAGTGGAAACCATGCAGAGATATTCCAGTAGAGCCAGAATAGAAATACAGAGCTGGACATGTAGTATATAAATATAAATATAGAGCTGGACATGTAGTATATAAATATAAATACAGAGCTGGACATGTGTCCTTTAATCATGCCTCCAATGCTTCTTCTGACATATCAAGTATTAAATATCAGAAGAACTAATAACAGTAGTTGTTAGTAGCAAAAGAACCAAATGGAGTTATGTAATACTCGTTATTGTTTGTAATAGTACACTTACTTCCTTGAAGTTGGGTGGCAGCATCAGCAAAAGTAATCTCACAAAATACCAATATAATACTATATGAATACATACAATAGCACCTTGATTAAGACACTTCCGCGGCACCACGCAGCTGTTAAACATGTGCGTCATGATTTTATCCAACACAACAGCACCCAGTGGGGTTTTTTTTTATTCATTCGCCATGTTTTCTTCTTCCAGCTGACCGCCAGATAAAAATACATCAGAGTTGTAGACAATAACTCTGACTGAGGGCTAAAAATATCAGCGGGAAGGTGTTTCCCCCTAAAAGATTGAGACTGAGATGGACTGAGTGTGAGAACAGCGTGGAGACTCATGAAGAGGGAGGGAGTCAGAGTAGGAACAAAAACAAAGCTGATTACTGAGGCTTTAACTGGACAATGCATCCAGAAAACTCCTCTTTTGTTGTCCTGTACCACTTTTTACGAGTAAAATGCTCAGACTTCGTGTGTAATGAGACACGCAGGCCTACGGATGGTTTACAATCAGTAGCGAAACGTGCACAATGAATGTTGGAGGCCGAACTTTTCTTTCTACGCAAAACCCAAGGAACAATTAGTCGATTCATCAACTGTTCTAACAAGTACTGTGTGTGTCTGATTTATTTAATTCCTCTGTGTCTTGTTGCTGAGAGTCACGCGTGTTCCTTCGTCATGAACAGTTTAGTTTGTTTGTTTACAAACAGCTCCAGAAGTGAATAACAGTGAACAGTTTTCAGTCTCTGGAGAGTAGTTCTGTGTACAGCAGTTCACTAGTTGTGCTGCATATCACAACCTCTTGACTTTATTTATTTATTTATTTATTTATTTATACTTTACTTTATTTAGTACAAAGCCTGTGTGTCGTTTTCAGTCATTTATTTATTTATTTATTATTTGTTTTCCTTCATTATATTCAACATTAAAATTACACATCTTTATATTTTAAGCAAAAAAAAACATAAACAGACATAATTAAAGTTTTCGAGTAACAAATGTGAGTTGCAGCCTTTAAAAAAAAACTACTTATAAACTCCTTCAACAGACTTTGATGTGATTACACATAAAAAAGCAAACAGACACTTTCTGTAACTGTTGTCAGCAACACAGTAAGAACAACACAAGACGCAGAAAACGGCCGTTAAAGCAGCGTTAGTCCGGACTAACCGGTCCTCCAACCGCCCGGTGCAGTTCAGACTAACCTGGCAGCAGGTCAGCTGTAATAAATGTCTTTTAAAAAAAAACTTTCTCACCAAGATCTCCGTCTTTATCGTCCATTTCTCCGCTGCTTCAGCCGCTCGGTGACGGTAGCGCGTCTGGAGCTCGCGCTGTTTGCCACCATCACGTCCTGCTTCCGGTTATCAGTTTAAAAATAAAAGCATGTGACGTTCAAATGTAGAGGATGTTAAACTGGGTGTTTAGTAGAAAAACATAATGCTTTACATACAATTTTAAAAATATATCACTCTCTCTCTTGGCTTTCATCTTCTCTCTCTCTTCCTACAAACACACCTTCCTTCTTTTACGTTGATGCCCTTGTTGACACAACCCTCTGTATTTATCCAGGCTTGGGACCGGCACAATAAGACACTGGCTTGTGACCCCTTGCAGCTACATTTGTAAATATATTGTCTACATATTTGTAATATCTACTTGTTTAAAGTAAATACATTGCATATTGTAACTTATCTTTTATGCTAAAATATATGTACTCTTAATGTAATTTCAGAAGATGCTCAGCTTTATGACCTGATGCCCCCTGAAGAACCTGATGTACTTTTACTTTGACTTCATGTCTGAACTTCCTGCCTTCGTGTATTTATGTCTGACTTGACGTAGTTTCTGACCGCGCCCACGGAGTCTGAAGTATTTACATGCAAAACCTCCACGAAGTAATAATGATGATGATGATGATGATGATGATGATGATGATGATGATGATGATGATGATGATGATGACGCACAAGCTTTTACAACGTGCATCTTTTGCACATTTTGTCTTTAAGTGCAGACAGTTGAATCCTAAACAATGAGAGTTAACAAAGCCTGTATTTATTAAACTTGACACCAGTCTGTTTCCACATAGCTTTTACATGTCTGACAGCTGAACTTGACATTTTGGAGTCATTTAGTTTAAAAGTTTAATAATCAAGTAACAGTCAATAATTTTGCAATGTAGCTCAGTATCAATTAGAAACCAGGTAACGTTTGGTTTTCTATTGATCCGTTTCATTTGATGTATTTTGACATTCTTCAAGTTATTTTTTAAGTTTTCAAAATGACCATTTTGACCAGTTTTTCAGACCTGGTCAAACAACTCAACTCACTCCAGGAATGTCTGTGATCATGATAACTCCTACATCTATAAGAACTTTTATTTCTCATACACATCTATCCTTGTTTATGCACTTTTGTACTTTTCAGATTGCACCTTATACTTTACTTATTGCACTTTATCATTACCCCAAACTATCATAGGCGACCTCAGACTGTGTGTTAAATGTTATTTTGCACATTTGGAGGTTGAGGAAAGACAATTTCAATCCCCTGTGTATTGAATGCTACATTGTGTGATTGACAATAAAGTTTGACTTTGAATTACATAAACATAGATACATATAACGACTGGCAAAATAATACCTAAGCAGATAAACATTGTATCAGGACAAAGAGTAATTGGTTTCTTTAATAATTGGGTCACAATTCAGCTTTGTGTGTGTGTGTTATCTTCCACGTTGCCCCTGGACCATGAACGCAGCGGTGACGTCACTGACCCGGAAGTGGACCCCAGCAGTTTTCTCCCAGCAACAACACAGAACAGTTAGCTGTTGTTTAGCTGAGCTCAGAGACCGATATCTGACAGGTTTCTCTGGACATACTGAAGATGGTAGGATGTCACGTGCCTCAAGTGTATTTTATAAACATGTTTATATTTCCCTCGTGTTTGTGTCGTAGTAAAAAAAAAGGATTTTGATAAGTTTGATAAGCTATCGAGCTAGCTGGTTCATGCTAGCCGGGCGTTGTCATGTTAGCTCAATGCAGCTAGTTCAGTTATCTGAGATACATAATCGCTAGTAGAGAAATATCAGTGGTGGAAAATAACTGAGTACATTTACTCAGGTACTGCACTTAAGTACAAATTGGAGGTACTGACTTGTGTATTTCCATTTTCTGCTACTTTATACTTCCTCTCTACTACATGTCAGAGGTAAATCTAGTACTTTCTACTCCACTACATTTATCTGACAGCTTTAGTTACTGTTCAGATGCAGATTTGACTCAATGGATAATATAAGAAGCTCATAATACTCTTATATTGGGGTTGAATTTTTCATGCAGTACTTTTACATTGCTGCATTGGTACTTTGACTTGGTAAATGATCTGGGTACTTTTTCCCCCTCTGCTAAATGTAATGATGCTCCCTCATGTTATCGTCTCTCAGGCTGAAGTTGAGGAAACTCTGAAGAGGATCCAGAGCCAGCAGGGAGTTCAGGGAATCATCATCGTCAATGCAGAAGGTCAGACGATAAAAAAACAGATATTTCTAAACTTAGAAATAGTTTGTTCCATTTGTGTTTAATCTGCTGATTATTTGAATAATTGTTTTGTCTATAAGGTGGCACGTTACATTAAAGAGATACTTGTGATTTTTTTTTTTAATCAGGTTTGTATGAGGTACTTATCTATATACCTGCAGTGGATTGGGCAGCTGTACCTGTATCAGTACTAAGCAATGTACTGCTGTGGATGGGAACTGCAGAAAAACATATCTTAGCCTGAAAAGTCAATATAACATTAAGTGTGCGCTATATTTATCGAGATAAATGCAGCGAAGTGAGCGTCTGATGTTTTTATAGTGTTGCTATATACTTATCACAGTGACTTAACATTTTCTGGTGTATTTTATTACTCCAGTGTCAGCAATACTGCCGTTAAACACATTATGAAATCAACTCAGAACAGATGATAGTGATCAGAAATGCTGAAAGATAATCCTGGTCTGTCAGTTTAGTTACACTTATTCCCATCTTGACCTTTATGTAAATTAAATGAGAGTTTACTGAATCGAGTTAAGTGAACCCGTTTCTCGCTCCTCCTTCAGGAATCCCCATCAAGACGACTCTGGACAACTCCAGCACGGTTCAGTATGCAGGACTGATCCACCAGCTGGTGATGAAGGCCAGGAGCACCATACGAGACATCGACCCCCAGAACGACCTCACCTTCCTCCGTGTCCGCTCCAAGAAGAACGAGATCATGATCGCACCAGGTGAGATTGGGGGAAAAATTATGTTAAATCAATGTTATTAGTTTTTGGAGCCGTTTATATCAGGCTTTGGATACACACACACACACACAACACTTGTTAGTAGATCAGTTCATTGTTGGTTTGGATCCAAAAGTGAGATTTTTTGAAAAGAAGAAAAATATATAAAAATGACCAGAAATATCCTTTAAGAGTATGCACCCTGCCTGCTGGTGAAGACAACATCCGTGATTCCGCCCCGGCCGTGGAGCTTTGTTGCATGTCATGGTCCTTTCTGTTACCCACGTTTCCTGTCTGTCTCTCAAAAATGCCCCCAAACAATCGGTGTCGTCTGGCATATTTAGTTTAACAGAAGAAGGGAGAAACACATTTTTATAATCCTCAGTGGCAGATAATACAGGTAGTCGTGCTGTACTACGAGTATTGTGTTGGCACCAGGACAATGTCAATACCCTGTTTGGAAGTAACATCCATCAAGAGTTGCTCAGTATGTGTGAAATCTACAACAGCTGAAGTAATGTAATGTCCAGTTGTGTATTTGTCTTCACAGATAAGGACTATTTCTTGATCGTCATTCAGAACCCTTCAGACTGAAACAGAAGGAGCTGCTGCACGCCTCATGACTCTCTCTCTGTCTGTCTTTACATTTAAACAGCTGAATATTTTTTTCTTTTTGTCTTGTTAAATCATAAGGTTGAGTTTGCCAGAAGCTTTTTATGCACTTGCTGTAATAAAGGAAGTAAAGGCAGGATTTGAAGGTGGATAAAACTGAATCTATCGCCTCACTTAACAACAAGATGCGTGAACCATACGACAGTCAGTCAATCTGCAGGCAAACTCTCCTCTTTCCCATCTTTTTATTCATTCCAGTTGAGTCTCTGCTCGATTTAAACTGTATGTTCTGTTAGTGTGTCGATGGCAGAGGCAGCCACAACATACACGAGAGAAAGACCACAGCGCATCTCTGTGTTTGTGGATGTTTGATGATTTTTTTGTTTTGTTTTATCTCAACAATGGAAGACTTTGGTTTGTTATTTATTGTTTTTAAGTTTGTCACTAGAGAGCAGAGAATTACACTACACACATTTCTCTGCTTTTGCCACGTTACTCTTGGTCATTTGTAACAAATTAAGAAATTAAAAAAAGTCAAAGTGGTCTTGTGTTTTTCTCATTTTCTCAGTATTAACAGTGTTGGGGGCAGGATAACATGCAGTAGATGTTTACTAGGCCGACAACACACTCAAATGTATTTTCACTTTAAAGGTCATCTCCAGTCGTGCATCAAGACAAATGCCTTGAAAAGTTGCTCTACAGACTTGTGCAAATATTTTAGGCACTAAAAGTAAAGTGTTGATCAAAACAATAATTATGGATGAGAATGTAAACATCTAAAGTGCCTAAAACTTTTGCACAGTATTGTAACTCATTTAAAAAAAATCTCAAAAGCACATTTCTATCTGCTTTTTATTGAAACTTCAGGATCTTTGAATATGTGTTAATATTGTTAATTTGAATAGTTTAACGGCTCAATCACACTTAAAGTTTCTTATTGGACTGGGATTGGCTTCCAAAATGTCCAGTGTCACCAGAAAACATTGAGTGAACTCCACAGTGTCTCAAAGACAAAGCAGCAGGCTGTATACATCGTACATAACCACCTGCTGTATGTTAATAAGTTACTTTTTAACCGTGTTTTCCGGACTATAAGCTGCTACTTTTTTTCCCATGCGGCTTATACAGAGATGCAGCTTTTCTATAATTTTTTCTTCAGCCCACAGGGGGTATAAAATACTATTACACCCTCACCCCGTCAAAATAGAAAACCCACGAAGAAATTCCTGTGATGCAGCTTTTAAGTTGAATTCCATCGATCTGATTATCCGTGAAGGAAACAGAGCGGCTGCACGTCAGTTTGCCTTTAATGAATCTATGATGAGACGGTATGTGATGAAGATGATCAACTCCGACGATGAAGAGGACGACTTCAGTACACAGAAGAAATGAAGTGACAGTGGTTTGGTGTTCATTAGTTTTAAATGGTCAGGAGGAAGATAAATAGTGACGTGTGGCTTCATTTCATGAGAGAATGAAGCGACTTTAATAGTTGCGCAGTTTAACTGTGTGCAGGACAGGGCCGCACACTGCACAATAATGGTTTCAGTACGCAGGAGGAAGATAAATAAAACCATCAATGACTTTTCTGTTTTGTTTATCAGCACTTTTATTGCCGCGTTTGATGCTGCTTTTATTGCGGCACTGTTCGTAAACAATCAGTTCAGTATATGAATAAACACTTATGTATCGGGGTATGTAAATATCGGCGGCTTATAGTCCGGTGTGGTTTATATGTGACAAAATATCTATTAAAATTTTAGTGGGTGCTTCTAATATTTAGGTGCGCTCTATAATCCGGAAAATACGGTAATGATGATACGCCCATGTTTATTTTTCTTTTACAGTGTCCTTATTGAAAACAGAAAGTGAAAGTGAACCGGAGCAGACAACATGGCGTCTAAGTCAGGGTGAGTGTTAATACAACATTATTATTATTTTACTGCTGTCTGTCTGAGGACTGAAGAGTCACAATCAACTTCTGTGGATACAAAGAGACTGAAAGGAAACATGACATACTAGCTTGTCTGCGTCTGTTAGCTGACTTCCTGTTTTCTCTGTCGTTGCTGTGACTCTTTAACACACTTGTTTTTCTACAGTTGTGATTTCTAATCTCACGATACGTAACATTGACTGTATGTAACCAGACCACGGTGTTTTATTTTGAAATCGAAAATAAATCTCTTGAGGTGACTGTGACATTTGAATTATAAAGAAATGTCTTCACAGAGAGAAGAAGATGAGGAGTGTTTCTGTGGAGGAGCAGCTGTCCTGCTGTTCTTTGTGTCAGGACGTCCTGAAGGATCCAGTCTCTACCAGCTGTGGACACTGGTTCTGCAGACAGTGCATCACCTCATACTGGGACCAGTCTGTTCCCAGGAGGACAGGAGACTCCTCCTGTCCCCAGTGTGCAGAAAGATCCAGAACAGACAGTCAGACCAGCTCTGTACAAAGTAAGACTGATTGTCTTTGTGTTGGTAAAAATGAATGACTGTCAGATTGTCTTTGTTTAGTCTCACTTTTTCCTCTGTTTTAGTGGATGTTGCTCTCCAAGAGGTTTTAGATGAACATAAGATCAGTCTGAGGAGGAGATGTGAACACGTGACTGAAGGAACTGATGAAGCAGGAAGTGAAACCCTCCTCAACAGGATCTACACTGAGCTCTACATCACAGAGGGACAGAGTGAAGACGTTAATACCCAACATGAGGTGGAGCAGCTTGAGAGAGCGTCCAGGATGAAGACCCTCCATGACGCTCCAATCAGGTGTCACGACATCTTTAAAGTCTTCTTTGACCAACAGAAACACATCAGAGTGGTTCTGACGTGTGGCGTCGCTGGTGTTGGAAAAACCTTCTCAGTGCAGAAGTTCACTCTGGACTGGGCAGAGGGTTTGGAAAACCAAGATGTCCATCTGGTGATTCTGCTGTCGTGCAGGGAGCTGAACCTAATCAGAGATGAGCGGTACAGTCTCCTCATGCTGATCCATGTTTTCCATCCAACGTTACAGAAGGTCACAGCAGAGCAGCTCGCTGTCTGTAAACTTCTGTTCATCTTTGACGGCCTGGATGAAAGCAGACTTTCACTGGACTTCAACAACAATGAGGTCGTGTCTGATGTCACACAGAAGTCATCAGTCAACGTGCTGTTGACGAACCTCATCAAGGGACAGCTGCTTCCCTCGGCTCTCGTCTGGATCACCTCCCGACCTGCAGCAGCCAATCAGATCCCTCCTACCTGTGTTGACAGGGTAACAGAAGGACGAGGCTTCACTGACACCCAGAAGGAGGAGTACTTCAGAAGGAGGTTCAGTGATGAAGAGCTGTGCACCAGAATCATCTCCCACATCAAGACATCCAGGAGCCTCCACATCATGTGTCACATCCCAGTCTTCTGCTGGATCAGTGCTACAGTTCTGGAGGACATGTTGACTACAGACCAGAGAGGAGAGCTGCCCAAGACCCTGACTGACATGTACTCACACTTCCTGCTGGTTCAGACGAAGAGGAAGAAGAACAAGTACGATGAGGGACATGAGACGAGTCCACAGGAGCTGACGGAGGCTGACAGAGAAGTTCTTGTGAAGCTGGGGAGGCTGGCGTTTGAACAACTGGAGGAAGGAAACATCATGTTCTACCAAGAAGACCTGGAGCAGTGTGGTCTGGATGTCACAGAGGCCTCGGTGTGTTCAGGAGTTTGTACACAGATCTTCAAAACAGAGAGTGTGATCTTCCAGAAAACAGTCTACTGCTTTGTTCATCTGAGTGTTCAGGAGTTTCTGGCTGCAGTCTACATGAAGTACTGTTACACCAACAGAAACACAGAGGTACTGAAGGACTTCCTGGGAGAATATGACAGTGACTCATCTCTGGATGACTTCCTGGTGGGAGCCATGAAGAAATCTCTCAGAAGTAAAAATGGCCACCTGGACCTGTTCGTTCGCTTCCTTCATGGCCTCTCTCTGGAGTCCAACCAGAGTCTGTTAGGAGGCCTGCTGGGTCGGACAAAGAACAGTCCAGAAATCATCCAGAGAGTCATCAACAACCTGAAGGAGATGAACACTGATGATATCTCTCCTGACAGAAGCATCAACATCTTCCACTGTCTTATGGAGATGAACGACCGCTCAGTACATCAGGAGATCCAAGAGTTCCTGAAGTCGGAGAACAAATCAGAGAAGGAACTCTCTGAGATCCACTGCTCAGGTCTGGCCTACATGCTGCAGATGTCAGAGGAGGTTCTGGATGAGTTGGACCTGAACAAGTACAACACATCAGAGGAGGGTCGACTGAGACTGATCCCAGCTGTGAGGAACTGCAGAAAGGCTCAGTAAGTCCAGATGTGATTATCAACATTATAAATCAGTCACTGCTCAACACACACACACACACACACATCTGTCATGTCCAGGTGCTCAGTCTAAAACATTTTAGATACTTCCTGTTGCCTCTGAACCTAACTCTTCTTACATCCATCCTCTACATACATGTACACTATAAAACATACAAACTATACAGGTGTGTTTAGCTTGTGTTACAGCTGCTTGTTGTCATAATTGTAAGTTGTAAGAAAAACTCTGTAATTGTTGTGTTTACACTCCTGAATACAAGAGTCATTCTGCTTAGTTGTAAAGAACGTTACATTTTAATGTTTGTCCTTCACCTTCAAGTTTCAACACAAATCCTGAAGATTTGAAAAAGTTTTGACAGTCAGAATTTTATCTCAACAGAAAGTATTTTACAGTGATTGTATCATGTTTAAATGTAATATAATTTGTAATAACAGGTTGAAGAAATGTGAACTCGCAGAGACTCACTGTGACGTGGTGGCCTCAGCTCTGAAGTCCAACCCCTCCCATCTGAGACACCTGGATATGAGTAACAACAAGCTGCATGATTCAGGAGTGAAGCTGCTGTCTGCTGGACTGGAGAGTCCACACTGTAGACTGGAGACTCTGACGTGAGTTCACTGACTGTGTTTTCCTCCTGTACGTCGTGTTTGTACCCATTTTGCAGGAACTTATACATGAAGTATCTCTCACACTTTAAAACTCTCCTACGAGAGTACAGACAGAGAACAAATCACGTTTCTAAATGCAGTTTGTGTCTTTAGTCGTGTGTGAGCTGCCACCAGCGACAGGTGACACTTCAACATGTGCATGATGCTTCCTGTCAGAAAATGATGTCACTTTGTGTCGCTGCACCACCAGTTAAAGGGAGATCATGTGACCGTCTGGTGTTTAGCACTGATCACAGTCAGCCAGCGGTGATGATGAGAGTCACTCTGTGGGTAGAAATAAGTTAATAATAATAATAATAATACATTTTATTTGAAGGCGCCTTTCTGACACTCAAGGTCACTGTACACATCACATTTAAAAACAGCATAAAACATTTAAAACACATAAAAACAATAAAATCAAAATCAATAAAAACAAGGAAGGAGAAAATGTGCATGCAGAGATGATGTCATGGTGGATAGGCGGTTGTGAACAGGTATGTTTTAAGTTGGGATTTGAAGAGGGTGAAAGAGTCCGTGTTTCTGAGTGTGGGTGGTAATGAGTTTCAGAGTCGGTGAGCATAGCGGCTGAATGCTCTGCTCCCCATGGTGGTGAGGCGAGCGGAGGGAACAGATAGGTGTATGGATGAAGAGGATCTGAGGGCACGGGAGGGTGAATGTGAATGAGATCTGACAGATACGGAGGGGCGAGGTTGTGGATGGCCTTAAATGTGATAGTAGAACTTTGAATTGTATGCGCAACTGAACCGGGAGCCAGTGGAGCTGTTGGAGGACAGGAGTAATGTGGTGGATGGAGGGGGTCCGGGTTATGATGCGGGCAGCTGAATTCTGGACCAGTTGAAGTTTATGGAGGGTTTTTTGAGGGAGGCCGAAGAGGAGAGAGTTACAGTAATCTAGGCGGGAAGTGACGAGACTGTGAACAAGGATGGCGGCAGTATGGGGGGTGAGTGAGGGGCGGAGTCGATTAATGTTTCGTAGATGGAATTATGCAGTCCTGGTAATGTTATTGATGTGTGATTGGAAAGATAGTGTGCTGTCCAGGATGACACCCAGGCTCTTAACTTGGGGGGAGGGTGAAACAGTGGAGTTGTCAATTGTGAATGATAAGCTGTCAGTTTTGGATATGGTGGATTTGGTACCAATGAGGAGAACCTCGGTTTTATTGCTGTTTAGTTTCAGGAAGTTTTGGGTGAACCAGTTTTTTATTTCGGTGATGCAGTCAGTAAGGGAGGTGGGTGGGAGAGAGGAGGAGGGTTTGGTGGTGAGATAGAGCTGGGTGTCATCGGCATAGCAATGGAAATAGATGTTATATTTGCGGAAGATATTGCCAATGGGAAGGAGGTAAATGATGAAAAGTAGAGGCCCCAGGACAGAGCCCTGGGGGACACCAGAGGTAACAGGGGAGGGGGTGGATTTGAGGGACTTAATTTGAATGAATTGAGTGCGGCCAGAGAGATATGATGTGAACCAGGTAAGAGTGGTGTGGGTGATGCCGATGGTGGATAGTCGGTGGAGGAGGGTGGTGTGACAGATGGTATCAAAAGCTACTGACAGGTCGAGGAGGATGAGGATGGTGAGGAGTCCAGAATCAGCTGCCATGAGAAGGTCATTGGTGATTTTGAGAAGTGCAGTTTCTGTGCTGTGGAGTGGGCGGAAACCAGACTGGAACTGTTCATACAGGTTATTGCAGGATAGGTGTGAATGGAGTTGGGTGGCGACTGTTTTTTCTAGGATTTTTTAAATGAAAGGTAGATTAGATATGGGGCGGAAGTTGTTGAAATCGGAGCGGTCTGCACCAGGTTTTTTTAGAATTGGGGTAATGGTAGCTGTTTTGAGGGATGTTGGAACAGTTCCAGTGGTGAGAGATGAGGGAATGATGGCAGAGATGAGGGGACCAGGGAGGGGGAGCAGGCTTTTACAAGTTGTGTGGGGAGGGGGTCCAGTTGGCAGGTGGATGGTTTGGATTGCTTGATGAGTTCTGCGATCTTAGAGAGGGAGGGGAGATGAAAGGTGGGGAATGGGTGTGTGGGTGGGTGCCAGTCAGTTGAGATGTTGAGGTGAGGGATTGATCCAAGCTGCTGGTGGATATTTTTGATCTTTTCAGTGACATGATGGAGTTGCTGAAGGTGGTTGTGTAGCAGTGAGAGGGGAGAGAGTCTTGGGGTTGGGTGATGTTGTTGAGGAGGGAGAAGAGTGTTTTGGAGTTTCCTTGGTTGGCGGTGATTATTCCAGAGTAGTAGTGCGTTTTAGTCCTGGTGATGGAGTCCTTGTAGAGTGACATGTGGTTGTTGTACATTTCCTTGTGAATAGTGAGACCCGTTTTCCTGTGGAGGCGTTCCAGTTGTCGACCTTTTGCCTTCATGAGACGGAGAGCAGGGGTGAACCAGGGGGCGGAGACAGTGAAAAAAAACAGTTCTGGTTTTTAACGGTGCGAGGGTATTAAGGATATTGAGATATCCATTGTTGTAGTGAGAAACCAGATCATCAGGGGTGGATAGATTTTGGATGTCAGGGAGGCAGGAGGAGTTGATGCAAGCGGTGAGAGTGGCAGGGTTAATGTTTTTTATATTCCGGAGTGAAATGAGGCGTGGTTGTTTGGAGATGGAGAGAGTGAGTTTCACTGTAAATGTAATGAGGAAGTGGTCAGTTATGGGGAGTTCATTGGCTGTGAGATCAGAGGGAGTGACACCAGAGCAGCAGATTAAATCCAGAATATGTCCTTTGGAGTGTGTGGGGAAGGAGATGTGTTGTTGACAGCCAAAACTTTCTAAACAGGAAGTGAAGTCTTTGGTGAGAGGCAGATTGATATTGTCCATGTGAATATTTAAAATCACCCAATATTATTATGTTTGGTGAGAGGGATGATAAATGAGTGAGAAAGGCAGCAAAGTCATTTAAAAATTCACTGTTCTGTTTGGGGGGACGGTAGACAGTGGCGATTACGGTTGGAACGGGTCCTGACAGCCCGCACACAGTAGACTCGAACGAGCTGAAGGCAGGTACAGACACCGGTGAGACTGAGAAGGTCCCGCCGCGGTGAATTACCGCGAGACCCCCCCCCCCCGACCGGAGGCGCGAGGTTGTGAAATGTAAACAAACCCAGCTGGAGTGGATTCATTGAGCTGGGTGAAGTCGTTGGGCTGTTGCCATGTTTCAGTTAAACAGAGAAAGTCCAGTTTATTGTCCGTGATGATGTCCTGGATGAGTTGTCCCTTGTTAGTTAGTGAGCGGATGTTGAGAAGAGCGAAGTTGAGTGCGGAGCTGTCAGAGCTGTCGGAGCAGGTGGAGGTGTTAGCGGACCGGGCTAGGTGGGCTAACACACTGTGGTTGACAGACCTGGTGGTGGAGCGTGAATGGTGATGAGTGGTGGACCAGATGGATCTTATCGCTGTTGAGTTGGTATGGTGGAAATGCCGGCGGGACCCTCGGTGGATTTATCTCCGGAGAGGCTGGAAGGCGATGTCCGGATGGAGATGTAGAGCCTCCGGTGCAGGTCCAGGCTAGCGGCAGCGCAGTCGGAGCAGGTCAGTGGCAGAGTACTGTAGTAAACCCATCACTGGCAGGTGGTCGGGCATCAGAAGTATCCAGATACATTGTGAGCAACAGCGGCGAGCAGCGGAAGCAAGATTGCGCCAGCGTTCACTCCTGCGTTCACTCCTGCTTCACTGCTGTGACCTTCTACAGAGGCGCCAGTTCCTCATTAGGAGGAGTATGATCTACTCTGTTTGTATTTATTCAAGTTCAATAAATAAAAGTAATAATCAAGCTTTTAATCCAAACCCGCACAATCAAAACAGCACCCAAACTAAGGTGTCAAATTAGGTGAGATGGCAATGTAACGAAAACTCAACCTAATGCCTCACAAATCCGAAGTCTCTAACAAGGTTCACAGTCTAGCAAGGATTCTAAGCACACAGAGCAACAGCACAGGAGCTCGGCTGGTTACAGCTGACTCCGGAATGTTGGGTCCACCTGCTTCTTATACTCCAACTTCTGCTGATTGGCTGAGGGCGGGCGGTCGCCTGTCCAATCAGGGCACACAGCGCAGGTGTTCTTCATCTGCAGAATTGGTCCTCGTTGAGCACACACACACACGAGAGAGAGAAAGAGACTCCAAGAAGGCCACGGCCGTAACAATTGATTAAGACATAATAATGTTGAATTATACATTTAAAACCTGAAAGGATCTGATGGATTATAATGGATTTATATCTACATCATTTATTCTTTATTCAGATTGTGGTGGTGCAGTTTGTCAAAGATCAGCTGTGTTTCTCTGGCCTCAGCTCTGAAGTCCAACCCCTCCCATCTGAGACACCTGGATCTGAGTGACAACGAGCTGCATGATTCAGGAGTGAAGCTGCTGTGTGATTTTCTGGAGAGTCCACACTGTAGACTGGAGACTCTGACGTGAGTTCATTGACTGTGTTTTCCTCCTGTACATCGAGGTCAGACACCATTTTTTACTTCTTTACTGAGATTAATATGATGTGAAAGTTGTGGTGATGATAAACTGCAGACATGAGGATGATGTTTATGAGGTAAAGTCCCCCTCAGATTCAGATATTCAGATGTTGTTTTCAAATATTTCAATACTATTTAATTTTAAACCATAGTTAATACTTTGAAAACATACTTTCAGACATTCAGATTTTTGTTGTAATCAATGTCAATGACATTAAAACATCTGTGAGCATGTACACTTCATACTGATCCACTGAGCATCTTTTTGTTCTTTATATTTAATATAACATTAAAAAGCTCCACTGGCTAATTCACTGTTAAGTCAGTGTGTCTTTATTGAAGTAGCAGCATGTTGTCATTAATATTAATGAGAGCTCTTTTTCACTGTTTCTTTGACATTTCTAACCTGCATCCTGTTTTGTTCGAGTGTTTGGAGTTTCTATTTTCTAAATTTCTACATTTTAAACCTTCTTCAGCTCTGAATTATGAAACACTGAACGATTTCAATCAAGAACATTTTCTTCTAAAGTGACATCATTTATTCTTTATTCAGATTGAGTCTCTGCAGGTTGTCAGAGATCAGCTGTGCTTCTCTGGCCTCAGCTCTGAAGTCCAACCCCTCCCATATGAGACACCTGGATGTGAGTGACAACGAGCTGCAGGATTCAGGAGTGACGCTGCTGTGTGATTTTCTGGAGAGTCCACACTGTAGACTGGAGACTCTGAGGTGAGTTCACTGACTGTGTTTTCCTCCTGTACGTCGTGTTTGTACCCATTTTGCAGGAACTTATACATGAAGTATCTCTCACACTTTAAAACTCTCCTACGAGAGTACAGACAGAGAACAAATCACGTTTCTAAATGCAGTTTGTGTCTTAAGTCGTGTGTGAGCTGCCACCAGCGACAGGTGACACTTCAACATGTGCATGATGCTTCCTGTCAGAAAATGATGTCACTTTGTGTCGCTGCACCACCAGTTAAAGGGAGGTCATGTGACCGTCTGGTGTTTGGCACTGATCACAGTCAGCCAGTGGTGATGATGAGAGTCACTCTGTGGGTAGAAATAAGTTCCTCATTAGGAGGAGTATGATCTACTCTGTTTGTATTTATTCAAGTTCAATAAATAAAAGTAATGATCAAGCTTTTAATCCAACATGTCTGATTTGATCCTTATTGCTGACTCGATCGAGGTCAGCAGCATTTTATTGATCTGTGTTGACGTCAATATGTGTCTGAATGTTGTGGTGATATTTGGATGATGTCTGTATAAGGCTGCCATGATGATCCATAAAAACACAATGACAACGTCGATCTGTTCATTGATTAGGACATAATAATGTTGAATTGTACATTTAAAACCTGAAAGGATCTGATGGATTATAATGGATTTATATCTACATCATTCATTCTTTATTCAGATTGAGGTGGTGCAGGTTGTCAGAGATCAGCTGTGTTTCTCTGGCCTCAGCTCTGAAGTCCAACCCCTCCCATCTGAGACACCTGGATCTGAGTTACAACGAGCTGCAGGATTCAGGAGTGAAGCTGCTGTGTGATTTTCTGGAGAGTCCACACTGTAGACTGGAGACTCTGACGTGAGTTCACTGACTGTGTTTTCCTCCTGTACATTGAGGTCAGACACCATTTTTCACTTCTTTACTGAAATTAATATGATGTGAAAGTTGTGGTGATGATAAACTGCAGACATGAGGATGATGTTTATGAGGTAAAGTCCCCCTCAGATTCAGATATTCAGATGTTGTTTTCAAATATTTCAATATTATTTAATTTTAAACCATAGTTAATACTTCAAAAACATACTTTCAGATTTTTGTTGTAATCAATGTCAATGACATTAAAACATCTGTGAGCATGTACACTTCATACTGATCCACTGAGCATCTTTTTGTTCTTTATATTTAATATAACATTAAAAAGCTCCACTGGCTAATTCACTGTTAAGTCAGTGTGTCTTTATTGAAGTGGCAGCATGTTGTCATTAATATTAATGAGAGCTCTTTTTCACTGTTTGTCTTTGACATTTCTAACCTGCATCCTGTATTGTTCGAGTGTTTGGAGTTTCTATTTTCTAAATTTCTACATTTTAAACCTTCTTCATCTCTGAATTATGAAACACTGAACGATTTCAATCAAGAACATTTTCTTCTAAAGTGACATAATTAATTATTTTCTCAGATTGAGTCTCTGCATGTTGTCAGAGATCAGCTGTGTTTCTCTGGCCTCAGCTCTGAAGTCCAACCCCTCCCATCTGAGAAACCTGGATCTGAGTGACAACGAGCTGCAGGATTCAGGAGTGAAGCTGCTGTCTGCTGGACTGGAGAGTCCACACTGTAGACTGGAGACTCTGACGTGAGTTCACTGACTGTGTTTTCCTCCTGTACGTCGTGTTTGTACCCATTTTGCAGGAACTTATACATGAAGTATCTCTCACACTGACTCGATCGAGGTCAGCAGCATTTTATTGATCCGGAGGGTCGGGGGCTGACTGGCGTCTGGAGGTCTGCAGGGGGTGGACTGGAGTCTCAGAATCCAAAGAGCGCCGGCCCGGAGACAGGTGGAGATACAGGACACTGGCGACAAGAGCAGCAGGAAACGAGTGGTCAGATTCAAAGCAGGTTCAGGGTCTGGGGATCAGTCTTCAGCCAACGAACAGGAATCACTTCTTTCTTCGAAGACGAACTGACACTGACTGTGGAGAGACCAGGGTTTAAATGCACAGAGAGAGCAGAGGATAACGTGGGACAGGTGTGCTGAGTGAGTGTAATTAGTGGCAATTAACAGGCCTATCTAGTGAGTCCATGACAGAACCCCCCCCCCCCACAAGGGACGGCCCCAGAAGTCCCAAAGAAAGAGACAGAGACAAGCTGGGCGGGAGGGAGGGAGGGAGTCCAGGCGGGCGGCTAGAATTCCTCACAATGGTCAGAATCCATGGCCCCCTCTTTGAGGCCAGTCGCATCCCAACCTGAGGATCACCCGCACCTGGTTCTGAGTCGGACTCGGGTACATAGGATCGGGCGCCGCGTGGCCGGGGAATGGGAGACAGGCAGTCAGCATTCTGGGAGCCCCGTGGACGACCCCTCTTGATGGATGGCTGGTCAGGGTGCTGACGATGGAAGTCAGAGATCAGAGTCTTGTCCAAAATCCCCCGGGCGGGAATCCAAGACCTCTCTTACGGGCCATACCCCTCCCAGTCCACTAGGTATTGGAGACCTCTGCCACGTCCTCGAGAACGGAGCAGCCGTCGGATGGTGTACACAGGACCTCCATCCACGATACGAGGGGGAGGAGGCGGTGGTGCTGCTGGGACCAGAGGGCTTTCATGAACAGGTTTGAGCCTGGAAACGTAGAACGTTGGGTGTACCTTCATGGACCGTGGTAGTTGGAGTCTGACTGCAGACGGGTTGATGATTCTCTGCACGGGAAATGGACCGACAAACTTGGGTGCCAGCTTTCGTGACTCAACTCGAAGAGGTAGATCCTGGGCCAAGAGCCACACCCTTTGACTGACCTGGTAGGTAGGAGCAGGACTTCTCCGTCGGTTAGCTCCGGTGGCGGATTTGAGGAGAGTGGCCCTACCCTGGGACCAGGTACGACGGCAACGGCGAGCATAGGCTAGGGCAGAAGGGCAGGTGATATTACCTTCCTGGCTGGCAAACAGTGGTGGTTGGTATCCGTAGACGCACTGGAATGGGGACAGACCAGTAGCAGTGCTGGTCAGGGAATTGTGCGCATACTCAATCCACAACAGGTGTTGTGCCCAGGCTCGGGGGATCGTGAGGCCATGCAGCGGAGTGCCTTCTCCAACTCCTGATTGATTTGTTCTGCCTGGCCATTTGATTGGGGGTGGAAGCCAGATATAAGGCTGGCAGTGGCTCCCAATAGGTGGCAGAACTCCTTCCAAAAGGAGGAAGCGAACTGTGGACCCCTATCAGACACAATATCCTTTGGCAGACCATGGATCCTAAATACCTGTTCGAGGACAATCTGGGCAGTCTCCTTCGCAGATGGCAATTTGGGTAGTGGAATAAAGTGAGCCATTTTGCTGAAGCGATCAACAATGGTGAGTATTACAGTGTTTCCATCTGAAGGGGGTAGACCAGAGACAAAGTCCAGAGCTACGTGGGACCAGGGCTGCATGGGCATTGGAAGGGGCTGGAGGAGGCCTGCGGGAGCATGACTGGAGGTCTTGTTTTGATTACAGGTGGGGCAAGCCTTTACAAAGTCACGGATATCCCTCCTTAGAGAGGGCCACCAAAAGCGCTGGGAGAGCAGGTGGTGGGTGCGAGTGACCCCAGGGTGACAGGCTAGTCGTGAATCATGCCCCCACTGGATCACTTGGGAGCGGAGGGTTTCCGGGACAAAGAGACGGTCCGGGGGACAGGTGCTTGAGCCGGGTTGAGTGAGGATGGCCTCCCTCACCTGCTCCTCAACATCCCATGTCAGGGTGGCTACCACACAGGGGCTTGGGAGGATAGATGTTGGGGCCTCAGCAGGAGTTTCATCTTTCTGGTAAATGCAAGAGAGGGCATCAGGTTTTGTGTTGCGAGAGCCGGGCCGATAGGAGAGGGTAAAATTAAAGCGAGCGAAGAAGAGAGACCAACGTTTCTGACGGGAGTTCAACCTCTTGGCAGCCTGGATGTATTGGAGGTTTTTGTGGTCTGTCCAGACTAAGAATGGAAGCTTACTCCCCTCCAGCCAATGGCGCCACTCCTCCAGGGCAAGTTTGACGGCCAGCAGCTCTCGATTGCCGATGTCGTAATTGCAGTCAGTGGGTGACAGTCTACGGGAGTAGAAAGCACATGGGTGCATCTTGCCGTCCTCAGCAGACCTCTGGGAGAGTACTGCTCCGACACCCACATCGGACGCATCCACCTCCACAGCAAACTACCGTTCCTCATCTGGCATCCGGAGGATTGGGGCTGGATTTCCATGGGCTTGGGTTGGTTAGACTGGTTCTGGGACGTGGATGGAGGGGGCAACGAGGTAGTGGGCTCACCCCGAGTGTGGACAGAGGACTGGGGGGAGCGTCCCTTCTCTCTTCGGCGGACCTGGATTCGTTGGTCAATGCAAATTGCCAATGCAATGGCATCGTCCAGAGTCTTTGGCGGGTCGTGAGAGACAAGCTCATCTTTGAGATAATTGGACAGACTATGAAGGAAAGCGTCGACCAATGCAGGCACATTCCTGGACCAATCCTGGACCAATTGCTGTTCCTGGTCCAGGATTCGCTGTTGTTGCTGCTGGAACTGCTGCCGGTGCTGGTGGCCGAGCTGGACCAGGGAGGCGGTGTCGCCGGTCATCCTTCTCATGTCACTCTCCGCACGTCCCAAACTTTGCAGGGTTGATGGTTCCGGTGATGTCTCCATGTTCGCCCGCTGGGTCCATGATGGTCAGTTCGTACTGTCAGAGTACGGAACAGGAGACCCAAATGCGTGTGCGAACAAGTTAAGTTTTATTGAATTCAGGGGAAAAGGTAAGGGGAGAAAGTCTCTGAGGTGGTGAACGGGTCGGGGGGAGACTGTAGCATCTGGGGGTCCGCAGGAAATGGACTGGAGCAGGTGGTGTGGCAGGAGTGGGTGAACGGGCCGGAGGGTTGAGGGCTGACTGGCGCCTGGAGGTCTGCAGGGAGTGGACTGGAGTCTCAGAATCCAAAGAGCGCCGGCACGGAGACAGGTGGAGATACAGGACACTGGCGACAGGAGCAGCAGGAAACGAGTGGTCAGATTCAAAGCAGGTTCAGGGTCTGGGGATCAGTCTTCAGCCAACAAACAGGAATCACTTCTTTCTTCGAAGACGAACTGCCACTGACTGTGGAGAGACCTGGGTTTAAATGCACAGAGAGAGCAGAGGATAACGAGGGACAGGTGTTGAAACAGGTGTTCTGAGTGAGTGTAATTAATGGCAATTAACAGGCCTATCTAGTGAGTCCATGACAGGTGATATTTGGATGATGTCTGTATAAGGCTGCCATGATGATCCATAATAACACAATGACAACGTCAATCTGTTCATTGATTAGGACATAATAATGTTGAATTATACATTTAAAACCTGAAAGAATCTGATGGATTATAATGGATTTATATCTTTACATTTATTCTTTATTCAGATTGTGGAGCTGCAGGTTGTCAGAGATCAGCTGTGTTTCTCTGGCCTCAGCTCTGAAGTCCAACCCCTCCCATCTGAGATACCTGGATCTGAGTGACAACGAGCTGCAGGATTCAGGAGTGACGCTGCTGTCTGCTGGACTGGAGAGTCCACACTGTAGACTGGAGACTCTGACGTGAGTTCACTGACTGTGTTTTCCTCCTGTACATCGAGGTCAGACACCATTTTTTACTTCTTTACTGAGATTAATATGATGTGAAAGTTGTGGTGATGATAAACTGCAGACATGAGGATGATGTTTATGAGGTAAAATCCCCCTCAGATTCAGATATCCAGATGTTGTTTTCAAATATTTCAATATTATTTAATTTTAAACCATAGTTAATACTTCAAAAACATACTTTCAGACATTCAGATTTTTGTTGTAATCAATGTCAATGACATTAAAACATCTGTGAGCATGTACACTTCATACTGATCCACTGAGCATCTTTTTGTTCTTTATATTTAATATAACATTAAAAAGCTCCACTGGCTAATTCACTGTTAAGTCAGTGTGTCTTTATTGAAGTGGCAGCATGTTGTCATTAATATTAATGAGAGCTCTTTTTCACTGTTTGTCTTTGACATTTCTAACCTGCATCCTGTTTTGTTCGAGTGTTTGGAGTTTCTATTTTCTAAATTTCTACATTTTAAACCTTCTTCATCTCTGAATTATGAAACACTGAACTATTTCAATCAAGAACATTTTCTTCTAAAGTGACATCATTTATTCTTTATTCAGATTGTTGAACTGCAGGTTGTCAGAGATCAGCTGTGTTTCTCTGGTCTCGGCTCTGAAGTCCAACCCCTCCCATCTGAAACACCTGTATATGAGTAACAACGAGCTGCATGATTCAGGAGTGAAGCTGCTGTCTGATTTTCTGGAGAGTCCACACTGTAGACTGGAGACTTTGAGGTCAGTAGAGAGTTGGACTCAGTCTGTGCTGGTTTCAGCAGTATTGTGTTAAACACAGTTAATATCAAAAATCCAGTTTTAAGAATCGGACAGAAAGTCAGAGAGAGAGAGAGAGAACATTCAGCCAATCAGATCAGTCAGAAGCTTGTTGTGATCATGTGTTTGAGTCGATGTGAAGACGACTGTTGTTGTTGTGTTCTTGTCTGCAGGAAATAAAGCTGGTTTACAGCTGACAGCCTTACAAGATGTATAGAGACAGTGGTCCTCATCATCAAACTGTTGTTCCATCAAATCTGATCTCAAAGTGTTTATCTCATTTCAACACTACACAATTGATTAGTTCATCTATGATCAGTTCATGTATGATCGGTTCATCTATGATCGGTTCATGTATGATCGGTTCATGTATGATCGGTTCATCTATGATCGGTTCATCTATGATCAGTTCATGTATAATCGGTTCATGTATGATCAGTCTGTAAATCACTGGCTCTGATTTCACAGAAGCATCATTACGTTTAGTAACATGTGGTTGTTATACACACCTGAACCCAGGGCTGTGCAGACATTCTGGGGGGCAGGTGCTAAAGCGACAAGAAGGACCCCCCTCTCATAATTATTCATAAAAAATAAAAAAACACTTCATGATAAGCGTACAAATCATATACTGAAGTAATGCTTCATGCATTCATGAATGAAACATTCATTAATGTATGTTTCATGATGATTTAATGCATCATGTATCATGAATTTCTGTTGCTCACATTAACAAATGATCAAGTCACTATAACTTCATGTGATAAATAAATCTGCATCAGATGATGTAAGCTGAGGACAGCAACACAATGCAGAGTGACTGTGTTTCCTGCTGCGATCTCCAGTGTCTCAGCTCCAGTGTTAAATCCAGTGAAGTAGGTTGCACTGTGTTCCTGTCATCAGTCTTATTTTATTTTATTTATTTTCCATCAAGTTACTGAGGATAAAAATATTTCCTGCTGCTGCTTCATATTAAAAGCTTTCCACTAAGAAACTAACGGAAGGCTTTTATTGTGAAGAACTTAATAATAATAATATTAATGATAATGTTAAAATATATTATTGCAGTGCCAACAAGTGCAGTGAAAAATGTTGGGTGCATCTAAATTAGGTGCACCTAAATGAAAAAGAGGAGCCCTGGTTGAGTGCAGGGTGGCTGCTCTTGATTTGCTGCAGTAACTGGGTGGAGATGAGCCTCC
Organism: Pampus argenteus; assembly: GCA_036937835.1. Taxonomy (NCBI): domain Eukaryota; kingdom Metazoa; phylum Chordata; class Actinopteri; order Scombriformes; family Stromateidae; genus Pampus; species Pampus argenteus. Next base: position 1,419,693 of record CM072863.1, on the reverse strand, counting down.
TGAATTTGTACCCAAAATATTGTCAGAACTTTTATTCATAATTTCCACTCCAGCCTTCATAATTCTCAATCTGGGGAATTGTGGGACAGAGGTAAAAATTGATATTAATCAAAGGCCTCAAATTTAATTTAATAAAAGTCAGCGGTGAACAGAAAAGTCTCGATTTAAAAGAAGTGAGAGCTGCAGCAGATACGCAGTTTTCTGGGCGTTTGTTCAGATATGTGGAGCATAAAAACTGAACGCTGCTTCTCCAGGTTTCATTGTGACTCTGGGGACAGAAAGCAGACGTGTCAAAGACCACCTGAGACGTCTGGACGCTTCATAACGTAGCGGCAGATCACAAATGTATTTTGGCCCTAAACTATTCAGTGCTTTATAAACCAACAGCAGTATTTTAAAATTGATTCTTTAGACAGCCTGTGTTTGTGTTTCTGAGCTCTTTATCATCTGCACAAAAACACGTTACATGACACGAGCCTTCAGAAACTCCTGCAGGTGAAACGGGACTAACGAAACACTGACAGACTCACTTCAAGACACTGGCTGGCCTCCAACATTAAGACCACAAACAACCCATAATGCAACACTGTGTGTAGGAGTGTTTTACACTGGCTCTCTCTCCATTTAAACAGAACATCTGATGTTGTGAACACACAACCCACACTTCTTGGAACCTAGCCTGATTTCCACAGTAAATATTGTCTTATATTCGGGCCAGTTGTGCAGTGGTTGAAGCACTTCCTTTGTGCCGTCATTTTACCGGGAGGTCGTACCCGGCGGCAGACACAGTTACATAGTGAAAGTGAGGCTTATAGGGAACCAATATAACCTGCCGCTGATGCTTCATTATTCTATAGCCATTACACTGTGTGATCAACATTTACTTCACAATGAGTAGTTACAGATAAAGTTGTGTGTTTCCATGTTAACATGACAGCTGTTCCACTTCTCCTCTCCTCATACTGGATGTGCTGCATCACTGAATCACAGCTGATGGACTGAGACTCACTAAACACTGACCTATGACCTCTGTTGTTTCTTCTTCTCTCATCAGATGGTAGGAAGACTAGTAATGAACATCCAGGAGTGTGTGTTGTGCCTGTTTTACTCAGTGGCTGCAGACATACTGAGACTCCTCCACTCGACCACCTCCTCCACCCACCTCCTGGACCTGAGTCTGGATTTTGGTCCAGCTGGATCATCTCCAGCAGGGGCTTGTTTAGAAAGACTTCTAAAAATGATGTCTTTGGGTATAAGTTTTAATTTGGTCTAAATGTGAGATCTCCTTCCTCTTTGCTTTTAAACACGTGGCCATCTGTATCTGTTGAGACCAGAGTGACCCTGCAGATTATTGTTTGGCATTATAACCGTTAATTTACAGGACTTATGATATGGAATCTGAATTTACTTAACAAGTACTAAAAGTAAAAAATACTTAAAATACTGTGATTATTGCTCTCTTTCAAATCACGAATGTCATTACAATTATCAATAGGAGGTATTGAGGAGTTATTACAACTATCTGATGTATTAAATATGTTTTATTATTTTGCTCCAGAATTGTTTCCAAGCACTTTAAACATTTGATATTAATTTAATTTTAATCTTTATCCAGTTAATGGCAATTAAATCATGAAAAATCATGTCTGGCTTCATTTTCTTTTAACCAATTTCATCAGGAATTTGGGTACTTTTGTTTTTCACACACAGTAAACTACAGAATAGTCGCTGAAGCAATCTGACATAAAACAGCAGCTTCGGAGATTCATCCAGTCAAGCAAAGACTGAGAGGTGGGAGTGACTCTGACACAAACAAACTATTTCTTTGCAAGATCAAACCAATTTTCATTAAAGTCGCCCAAAAATAATAATTTCATGACAGTCAATGGAATTAATGGCCAAACTCAAACAACTAGATGACTCAGCAGGTGCAGCAGGGCGTCTGAATATATTTCTAATACTGATATATTTATTGTCACTAAGAATTACTTACTAAGAAGACACTCAAAGTATTTCAGATCTTCATGAGGTATTATTAGTTCAGACGTCCAACATGATGAAACATATGCAGCCACATCACGGCCTCTGGTGCATCTGTCGGCTCTATACAACATGTTAAATTTCAGTGTCTGCAATTTTGCTACTCAGCCATGTTTCAGAGTGTAGAGATACCTGGTTTGTGGAAGGCAACCAATGCTCTGAGTAAATCACTTTTTTTTTTTTCGTACAAGGCTCCTAACATTCATATGTGTATGAATAATGTAATAATTTAGTATTAACCATTTCCCAATCAAATAATAATTATTAGCACTCACTGTTCAAACATACGCTAAAGTTCATGAAGGATGGAGAGTTCATGAAGGAGCTCATGGAAGACATGAAGGCGGCTTCAAGCACAGAACATTCAGCCTCCTCCTGCCTCCATCAGTTCAGTGGTCGTTTACACCGTCTCCTCCAACATCTTCTCTCCTTTAATTACATAAGATAACCATAAATTCATAAGTGAGTGATTCAAGCCAAGTGAATGGGAGCAAGTGGGGAGAGGAGGAAGGAGTAGAAGTGGGAGAAAGAGAAAGAAGGAAGGTAAAGATAGTGTGGACGGTACGGAGAGTGAGGGGCAGGGAGATGAGGGAAAGAGTGGGAAGAAGAGTTCACTTAATGTAGTGTGAGATTTGAGGGAGAAGGGGGAGTAAAGAAAATGGATCCACTAAAAATCACAAAAATAATCAGAGCACAAGTAGGAGAAGTTAAGTGTGCTAAAGTGTTAGGTGATGGGAACTTGCTAATTGGGTGTAACACAGAAACACAAGTAGAAAAAGCTCAGAAAATGGTGAGTGTGGGAAAAATGAAGGTTACAAAAACAGTGAAAGTTGGAGAGAAGAGAAATGACGGATGTAAGGGAGTGATAACAGGGGTTCCCCTTGGTATCATTGTAAAAGATCTAGTGGGAAATCTAAGAATGAGAAATACAGCAGTTAAAGATGCTAAAAGAGAAAAAAGAATCTGAAACAGTAGTGGTAGAGTTTGATGCAAGAGATATCCCAAGAGAACTTTATTTTGGATTTGTAAAATATAATGTGAGAGAATTTGTGCCAAAACCTATCTATCTATCTATCTATCTATCTATCTATCTATCTATCTATCTATCTATCTATCTATCTATCTATCTATCTATCTATCTATCTATCTATCTATCTATCTATCTATCTATCTATCTATCTATCAGTTTATAGTTATGTAATGATTTGCTGCTACTGTAATAATTCATCATTCATTGTAACCTATTCTTATCATCTATTGTAATACATTATTATTCATTGTGAGTGTTCAATATGTGTGTGTTGATTTGTTGTGTACATGTGACATCATTGCACGTCTGTCCGTCCTGGGAGAGGGATCCCTCCTCTGTGGCTCTTCCTGAGGTTTCTTCCACCTTTTTTCCCTGTTAAAAGGTTTTTTGGTGGGCAAGTTTTTCCTCACTAATCGAGGGTCTAAGGACAGAGGGTGTCACTCCCTGTACAGATTGTAAAGCCCTCTGAGACAAATGGATTTTGTGATTTTGGGCTATATAAATAAAATTTGATTTGATTTTGATTTGATTTGTATATACCGTATTTTCCGGACTATAAGCCGCTACTTTTTTCCCATGCGGCTTATACAGAGATGCAGCTTTCCTATGAATTTTTCTTCAGCCCACAGGGGGTATATAATATTATTACAGCCTCACCCCGTCAAAATAGAAAACCCACGAAGAAATTCCTGTGATGTAGCTTTTAAATTGAATGCCATCGATCTGATTATCCGTGAAGGAAACAGAGCGGCTGCACGTCAGCTTGCCGTTAATGAATCTATGATGAGACGGTATGTGATGAAGATTATCAACTCCGACGATGAAGAGGACGACTTCAGTACACAGAAGAAGTGAAGTGACAGTGGTTTGGTGTTCATTAGTTTTAAATGGTCAGGAGGAAGATAAATAGTGACGTGTGGCTTCATTTCATGGGAGAATGAAGCGACTTTAATAGTTGCGCTTTAACAGTGTGCAGGACAGGGCCGCACACTGCACAATAATGGTTTCAGTACGCAGGAGGAAGATAAATAAAACCATCAATGACTTTTCTGTTTTGTTTATCAGCACTTTTATTGCCGCGTTTGATGCTGCTTTTATTGCGGCACTGTTCGTAAACAATCAGTTCAGTATATAAATAAACACTTATGTATATATCGGCGGCTTATAGTCCGGTGCGGTTTATACGTGACAAAATATGTATTCAAATTTTAGTGGGTGCTTCTAATATTTAGGTGCGCTCTATAGTCCGGAAAATACGGTAATGATGATACGCCCATGTTTATTTTTCTTTTACAGTGTCCTTATTGAAAACAGAAAGTGAAAGTGAACCGGAGCAGACAACATGGCGTCTAAGTCAGGGTGAGTGTTAATACAACATTATTATTATTTTACTGCTGTCTGTCTGAGGACTGAAGAGTCACAATCAACTTCTGTGGATACAAAGAGACTGAAAGGAAACATGACATACTAGCTTGTCTGCGTCTGTTAGCTGACTCCCTGTTTTCTCTGTCGTTGCTGTGACTCTTTAACACACTACAGTTGTGATTTCTAATCTCAGACACGTTAATACATATGGGGCTATTTTCTGGCTAATATATTATTGATATTTAGCTATTTTACATATTTAGCTTGTTTAATAAGCAATCCTTATTTCACAAGGCCTAATTTAAAAGCGTGTTCTGACTTTCGTAAGGTGTGGACACTAGAGCATCCGGTCAACTAGCTAAGGCTAACACCATGCTAACATCAAACTAATACAGATTTTAGTGTTTTATACGGTAAAAAATAAATCACAACGAAGTCGTAGGTACACAAAAGTGAACAGTTTTATTACATGGCAGACTTTGTTCAGGGTGACGCTAGGTAATAACCTTATACGATACGTTACATTGACTGTATGTAACCAGACCACGGTGTTTTATTTTGAAAACTGACCGGATGCTCTATGCGACCTGCTCTGTGCAGCTTGAATAGTGGCCTTAACAAAACTTTCTAATTAGGCCTTGTGGATCTAATATCAGTGAGACTCTGGTGGACCGTTAAAGTGACATAAGCATAATAAACATATAACTTTACACTTGCAACAGATTCATGTTTTAGATTGAAATTTAACATTTAGATTTAATAATCACACATATGTTATATGTTGATGTTTTACATGAAAGTCTTTCTCAAATGTGTGTAAAATTAGCCGAGTGAGCTAAATGTATATATATATATATATATATATATATATATATCAAATCAAATCAAATCAAATCAAATTTTATTTATATAGCCCAAAATCACAAAATACATTTGTCTCAGAGGGCTTTACAATCTGTACAGGGAGTGACACCCTCTGTCCTTAGACCCTCGATTCGAGTGAGGAAAAACTTGCCCACCAAAAAACCTTTTAACAGGAAAAAAGGTGGAAGAAACCTCAGGAAGAGCCACAGAGGAGGGATCCCTCTCCCAGGACGGACAGACGTGCAATGATGTCACATGTACAGAACAAATCAACACACACATATTGTACAATGAATAATAATGAATTACAGTTGATGATAAGAATAGGTTACAATGAATGATGAATTATTACAGTAGCAGCAAATCATTACATAACTATAAACTGTAATGGGGATATGGCAACAATGATGACGGCGACAACACATGCAGTAGACGCCACGCAGGACCACAGCAGCAGACAAAGTCCACAAGAACCTGCTGGGCGAGAGAGCACAGAAACTCCGGGGAAGAAGTTTAATTAGTAACATGATAGATAGATGGATTAGATAGATGGATAGATAAGGAGAGAGAGAGAATGAGAGAGAGAGAGAGAGTATGTGAGTCCCCCAGCAGTCTAGTTCTATGGCAGCATAACTAAGGGATGACCTGAGCCAGCCCTAATTATAAGCTTTATCAAACAGGAAAGTCTTAAGTCTACTCTTAAAGGTGTTGATCGTGTCTGCCTCCCGAACACAGAGTGGTAGTTTATTCCACAGAAGAGGAGCTTGATAGCTGAAAGCTCTGGCTCCCAATCTACTTTTAGACACTATAGGAACCACAAGGAACCCACCATCCTGGGAGCGCAATGTTCTAGTGGGGTGGTAAGGTACTATGAGCTCTTTTAAATATGATGGTGCCTGACCATGAAGAGCTTTGTAAGTTAGGAGAAGAATTTTAAATTCTATTCTAGATTTAACAGGTAGCCAGTGCAAGGAAGCCAAAATGGGAGAGATGTGATCTCTGATTTTGGTTCCTGTCAGAACACGTGCAGCAGCGTTCTGAATCAGCTGCAAACTCTTAAGAGACTTATTAGAGCAGCCTGATAGCAAAGAGTTACAATAGTCCAGCCTAGAAGTAACAAATGCATGGACTAGTTTTTCTGCATCCGCTTGAGAAATGATGCGTCTGATTTTGGCAATGTTACGCAAGTGGAAGAATGCAGTCCTCGAAAGTTGTTTTATATAGTTATTAAAGGACAAGTCTTGATCAAAAACAACGCCAAGATTTTTTACGGTGGAGCTGGTGGCCAGGGTGATCCCATCTAAGGCTAAATCTCTGGAATGATAGTTTCTAAGGTGTTTGGGTCCTATTAGGAGAACTTCAGTTTTTTCTGAATTTAGCATCAGAAAATTGTGGGTCATCCAATTTTTTATGTCCTTAATGCATGCTTGAAGTCTAGTCAAGTGATTGGTTTCATCAGGCTTGATCGATAAATATAATTGGGTGTCGTCAGCATAACATATATATATATATATAAAGGAAAGTGAGCTAAATATTCAAAATATATGATGTTGACGTCACTGCAGGACGTCAGTTGAGAGTTCCCACAATGCCCCATGTGTATCTACCTGTTAGTGATATGAATATGATATGAATAAAAACATCTTGGTGTTTGCAGAGGTCAGTACCACAGACAGAGAGCAGAGTCTCCAACATCCAGCCGTCTTTCTATGAGGAGTGACTGGTCCAAAGGAGATCCTCCAAACTTCAGTAAAGAACCTGGACCTTCAGACACAAAGTAAGAGACGGTTTTTACTTTAAACTGAGCTGAAGATGATTCAGTTATTAGACATCTTTCATTCAAACAGGTAGATACATGTGGGGACGCCACATGAAAAATTTAATTTAAAGTTTTCTAGCTGATATACTTTGAATATTTTGCTATTTTATATATTTAGCTTGTTTAATAATATTTTCTAAACATCTAGCTTTACACTTGCTACAAATTAGATTAAACATTTAGATTCAGGTTTAACATTTAGATTTAGATTTAATATTTCTTCTTCACTACATTTATAAATCACTGCATACTCATGTTATTGCTTTATTGATATTTTATTGATATTTTTAACTTCCATTCACTGAGCCTCCCCTGATACTGTTATGAGCTCCCCTGGAGAGGCTCACCTTTCCTTTGAACACCACTGCTGTAGGTGTTCAGAGCTAATGTGACACCTGTCATCAACACTGGAAACTGGTCATATTTAATGATTGATTGCTATAACAATGACGTTTATGGATGCTCGTGTATTTCATCAGTCCTTCAATGCTGTCTGCGCTGCTTGATGTTGACGTCACTGCAGGACGTCAGTTGAGAGTTCCCACAATGCCCTATGTGTATCTACCTGTTAGTGATATGAATATGATATGAATAAAAACATCTTGGTGTTTGCAGAGGTCAGTACCACAGACAGAGAGCAGAGTCTCCAACATCCAGCCGTCTTTCTATGAGGAGTGACTGGTCCAAAGGAGATCCTCCAGACTTCAGTAAAGAACCTGGACCTTCAGACACAAAGTAAGAGACGGTTTTTACTTTAAACTGAGCTGAAGATGATTCAGTTATTAGACATCTTTCATTCATACAGGTAGATACATGTGGGGACGCCACATGAAAAATTTAATTTAATTTAATTTCATCTAAATACGTATAATAAAAATATATCAGGGTACAGTGTTCAATGTCAATTATGCATTCTCTGATGGTCACTTTTTGTAGAAACATTTTGAAAAGTGTTTATTAGAGATATTGGGGGTGAAACCATCGATCGATTTCTGATGTTCAAGAGATATTACATGATACAGTGATTTATCAGCATGCACAGTTAGACTATTTTTCATCAATTTTATTTATGAGATTTATTCTTAACCACTATAAATCCACATAACTTCCCACATTTCACTGTAACGTAACATTGATTATCTGAAAATGGAAGAAGACAACAGCTGTTGAAAAGAACAAATTAAATCAGTATGAAATCTTATGAAGAGAGATATTACTATATTATTATTATAAGCAATAAGGACATAAATAATGTGACTTTAAATTCAAACCTAGTGTTTGTTTTAGGATGTAGGACAGGAGGATGGTGATGACACCTGGGACATGATAATAAAATGGACAGAATCTAAAGGTCTAATGGTGAACGATAAAAGATGGGTGCACTTGATAGAAAAGAGCTGTATTCAAAGACTTTATGATGCATATTTGTGTTCATTACGTTCTTACACAGTTCATTTAAGTTGATCAGATATTGCAGTTGAGTGTGTTTGTTTTATATGTGGGATAAAGGAGTGTTGTCTGTTTTACTTCACATTGTTTTAGTCTTGTTCTGTCTCGATTTGCTATGTTGTTCAGATTGTGGGTTCTCGTTATATTGAAGTGTAGATTATATATATAATCTGGATCTAAAGATTGCAGAGAAAGCAGCAGATACAGAGACACATTTATTTTCAGGACTTCAATAAGCAAGCCCTGAAATATGTTGATGAAAACAGGACATCTGAACGAGTGCGATGCTGAATTCAAACTGAAAATCGTCTCAACTTTCACTGTTGTTTGTGTCTTTCTGATCATCTGCACAGTCTCAACTAAACCTTCATATTTGTTCGTAATAATTACCTTAACATTTTAGTCTTGGTATCTCAGAGTAAATTAATCTAGATTAACAAATAAACCAATAAAAATACTTCAGTTAACAGGGTTATCAATAGTTGTCCATCAAGGCCTCGTGTCGCTCTCTACTCGTCTCCCACCGTGTTTTCTCTCTCTCTCTCCTCCTCTGGCGTCTGCCCTCAGTACGGCTCATATTGTGTAATACGCCCTCTTGAGGTGACTGTGACATTTGAATTATAAAGAAATGTCTTCACAGAGAGAAGAAGAAGAGGAGTGTTTCTGTGGAGGAGCAGCTGTCCTGCTGTTCTTTGTGTCAGGACGTCCTGAAGGATCCAGTCTCTACCAGCTGTGGACACTGGTTCTGCAGACAGTGCATCACCTCATACTGGGACCAGTCTGCTCCATCAGGAGACTCCTCCTGTCCCCAGTGTGCAGAAAGATCCAGAACAGACAGTCAGACCAGCTCTGTACAAAGTAAGACTGATTGTCTTTGTGTTGGTAAAAATGAATGACTGTCAGATTGTCTTTGTTTAGTCTCACTTTTTCCTCTGTTTTAGTGGATGTTGCTCTCCAAGAGGTTTTAGATAAACATAAGATCAGTCTGAGGAGGAGATGTGAACGTGTGACTGAAGGAACTGATGAAGCAGGAAGTGAAACCCTCCTCAACAGGATCTACACTGAGCTCTACATCACAGAGGGCCAGAGTGAAGACGTTAATACCCAACATGAGGTGGAGCAGCTTGAGAGAGCGTCCAGGATGAAGACCCTCCATGACGCTCCAATCAGGTGTCACGACATCTTTAAAGTCTTCTTTGACCAACAGAAACACATCAGAGTGGTTCTGACGTGCGGCGTCGCTGGTGTTGGAAAAACCTTCTCAGTGCAGAAGTTCACTCTGGACTGGGCAGAGGGTTTGGAAAACCAAGATGTCCATCTGGTGATTCTGCTGTCGTTCAGGGAGCTGAACCTGATCAGAGATGAGCGGTACAGTCTTCTCATGCTGATCCATGTTTTCCATCCAACGTTACAGAAGGTCACAGCAGAGCAGCTCGCTGTCTGTAAACTTCTGTTCATCTTTGACGGCCTGGATGAAAGCAGACTTTCACTGGACTTCAACAACAATGAGGTCGTGTCTGATGTCACACAGAAGTCATCAGTCAACGTGCTGTTGACGAACCTCATCAAGGGACAGCTGCTTCCCTCGGCTCTCGTCTGGATCACCTCCCGACCTGCAGCAGCCAATCAGATCCCTCCTACCTGTGTTGACAGGGTAACAGAAGTACGAGGCTTCACTGACGCCCAGAAGGAGGAGTACTTCAGGAGGAGGTTCAGTGATGAAGAGCTGTGCACCAGAATCATCTCCCACATCAAGACATCCAGGAGCCTCCACATCATGTGTCACATCCCAGTCTTCTGCTGGATCACTGCTACAGTTCTGGAGGACATGTTGACTACAGACCAGAGGGGAGAGCTGCCCAAGACCCTGACTGACATGTACTCACACTTCCTGCTGGTTCAGACCAAGAGGAAGAAGAACAAGTACGATGAGGGACATGAGACGAGTCCACAGGAGCTGACGGAGGCTGACAGAGAAGTTCTTGTGAAGCTGGGGAGGCTGGCGTTTGAACAACTGGAGGAAGGAAACATCATGTTCTACCAAGAAGACCTGGAGCAGTGTGGTCTGGATGTCACAGAGGCCTTGGTGTGTTCAGGAGTTTGTACACAGATCTTCAAAACAGAGAGTGTGATCTTCCAGAAAACAGTCTACTGCTTTGTTCACCTGAGTGTTCAGGAGTTTCTGGCTGCAGTCTACATGAAGTACTGTTACACCAACAGGAAGACAGAGTTACTGGAAGAAGATTACAGTTACTCATCTCTGGATGACTTCCTGCAAATGAAGTACAGTGACTCATCTCTGGATGACTTCCTGATGGAAGCCATGAAGAAATCTCTTGACAGTAAAAATGGCCACCTGGACCTGTTCGTTCGCTTCCTTCATGGCCTCTCTCTGGAGTCCAACCAGAGTCTGTTAGGAGGCCTGCTGGGTCGGACAAAGAACAGTCCAGAAATCATCCAGAGAGTCATCAACAACCTGAAGGAGATGAACACTGATGATATCTCTCCTGACAGAAGCATCAACATCTTCCACTGTCTGATGGAGATGAACGACCGCTCAATACATCAGGAGATCCAAGAGTTCCTGAAGTCAGAGAACAGATCAGAGAAGGAACTCTCTGTGATCCACTGCTCAGGTCTGGCCTACATGCTGCAGATGTCAGAGGAGGTTCTGGATGAGTTGGACCTGAACAAGTACAACACATCAGAGGAGGGTCGACTGAGACTGATCCCAGCTGTGAGGAACTGCAGAAAGGCTCAGTAAGTCCAGATGTGATTATCAACATTATAAATCAGTCACTGCTCAACACACACACACACACACCTGTCATGTCCAGGTGCTCAGTCTAAAACATTTTAGATACTTCCTGTTGCCTCTGGACCTAACTCTGAAGAACCTATTTGGGCTCCAAACATTGTACTTTTTGTAGATGTAACAAACAAATAGGGAGCGATTCAATGTTGAGAGCGATCGGGAAACAAAGTATCAACATCATAATACCAATATTACATCAATCATACCAGTATTACAGTATAATGTATTGTAAATATACAGTGCATGCTGTGAAGTGTGTATCACTTTACATTGGAGATGCACAGATGTTAAATTTCAGGGCCGATAACAACAACCGATGATTATCTGTTCGCTGTGGCTGATACCATTACGATAACTAATATTATTGATCTTAAAACAATGAAGGTTATTTTTGATTGTAAGTTACACTGACCTCATGTAAACAGGCAGCAACGCAGAGAGCAGAGGAGAGAACGTTAAGACAGACAAGACTGTACAGACAAATCTAATCTCCTCTAAAACCATGACTGCCTCGTTACTCTCAGTCCGCTCCATCACCAACAGAAGACCTTCACTGTGAAAAGGCTCTGCATTATCACACATAATTATCAAAATACCACAACAATAACTGCAGTAATATTTTCTCATGTCTCTGCCAATAAAATATCAGCCAGTGACATTTCATACATCCATCCTCTACATACATGCACACTATAAAACATACAAACTATACAGGTGTGTTTAGCTTGTGTTACAGCTGCTTGTTGTCATAATTGTAAGTTGTAAGAAAAACTCTGTAATTGTTGTGTTTACACTCCTGAATACAAGAGTCATTCTGCTTAGTTGTAAAGAACGTTACATTTTAATGTTTGTCCTTCACCTTCAAGTTTCAACACAAATCCTGAAGATTTGAAAAAGTTTTGACAGTCAGAATTTTATCTCAACAGAAAGTATTTTACAGTGATTGTATCATGTTTAAATGTAATATAATTTGTAATAACAGGTTGAAGAAATGTAAACTCGCAGAGACTCACTGTGACGTGGTGGCCTCAGCTCTGAAGTCCAACCCCTCCCATCTGAGACACTTGGATATGAGTAACAACAAGCTGCATGATTCAGGAGTGAAGCTGCTGTCTGCTGGACTGGAGAGTCCACACTGTAGACTGGAGACTCTGACGTGAGTTCACTGACTGTGTTTTCCTCCTGTACGTCGTGTTTGTACCCATTTTGCAGGAACTTATACATGAAGTATCTCTCACACTTTAAAACTCTCCTACGAGAGTACAGACAGAGAACAAATCATGTTTCTAAATGCAGTTTGTGTCTTTAGTCGTGTGTGAGCTGCCACCAGTGACAGGTGACACTTCAACATGTGCATGATGCTTCCTGTCAGAAAATGATGTCACTTTGTGTCGCTGCACCACCAGTTAAAGGGAGGTCATGTGACCGTCTGGTGTTTGGCACTGATCACAGTCAGCCAGCGGTGATGATGAGAGTCACTCTGTGGGTAGAAATAAGTTCCTCATTAGGAGGAGTATGATCTACTCTGTTTGTATTTATTCAAGTTCAATAAATAAAAGTAATGATCAAGCTTTTAATCCAACATGTCTGATTTGATCATTATTGCTGACTCGATCGAGGTCAGCAGCATTTTATTGATCTGTGTTGACGTGAATATGTGTCTGAATGTTGTGGTGATATTTGGATGATGTCTGTATAAGGCTGCTATGATGATCCATAATAACACAATGACAACGTCAATCTGTTCATTGATTAGGACATAATAATGTTGAATTATACATTTAAAACCTGAAAGGATCTGATGGATTATAATGGATTTATATCTACATCATTTATTCTTTATTCAGATTGTGGAGCTGCATGTTGTCAGAGATCAGCTGTGTTTCTCTGGCCTCAGCTCTGAAGTCCAACCCCTCCCATCTGAGACACCTGGATCTGAGTTACAACGAGCTGCAGGATTCAGGAGTGAAGCTGCTGTGTGATTTTCTGGAGAGTCCACACTGTAGACTGGAGACTCTGACGTGAGTTCATTGACTGTGTTTTCCTCCTGTACATCGAGGTCAGACACCATTTTTCACTTCTTTACTGAAATTAATATGATGTGAAAGTTGTGGTGATGATAAACTGCAGACATGAGGATGATGTTTATGAGGTAAAGTCCCCCTCAGATTCAGATATTCAGATGTCGTTTTCAAATATTTCAATACTATTTAATTTTAAACCATAGTTAATACTTCAAAAACATACTTTCAGACATTCAGATTTGTGTTGTAATCAATGTCAATGACATTAAAACATCTGTGAGCATGTACACTTCATACTGATCCACTGAGCATCTTTTTGTTCTTTATATTTAATATAACATTAAAAAGCTCCACTGGCTAATTCACTGTTAAGTCAGTGTGTCTTTATTGAAGTAGCAGAATGTTGTCATTAATATTAATGAGAGCTCTTTTTCACTGTTTGTCTTTGACATTTCTAACCTGCATCCTGTTTTGTTCGAGTGTTTGGAGTTTCTATTTTCTAAATTTCTACATTTTAAACCTTCTTCAGCTCTGAATTATGAAACACTGAACGATTTCAATCAAGAACATTTTCTTCTAAAGTGACATCATTTATTCTTTATTCAGATTGAGTCTCTGCAGGTTGTCAGAGATCAGCTGTGCTTCTCTGGCCTCAGCTCTGAAGTCCAACCCCTCCCATCTGAGACACCTGGATCTGAGTCAGAACTACCTGCAGGATTCAGGAGTGACGCTGCTGTGTGATTTTCTGGAGAGTCCACACTGTAGACTGGAGACTCTGAGGTGAGTTCACTGACTGTGTTTTCCTCCTGTACGTCGTGTTTGTACCCATTTTGCAGGAACTTATACATGAAGTATCTCTCACACTTTAAAACTCTCCTACGAGAGTACAGACAGAGAACAAATCACGTTTCTAAATGCAGTTTGTGTCTTTAGTCGTGTGTGAGCTGCCACCAGCGACAGGTGACACTTCAACATGTGCATGATGCTTCCTGTCAGAAAATGATGTCACTTTGTGTCGCTGCACCACCAGTTAAAGGGAGGTCATGTGACCGTCTGGTGTTTGGCACTGATCACAGTCAGCCAGTGGTGATGATGAGAGTCACTCTGTGGGTAGAAATAAGTTCCTCATTAGGAGGAGTATGATCTACTCTGTTTGTATTTATTCAAGTTCAATAAATAAAAGTAATGATCAAGCTTTTAATCCAACATGTCTGATTTGATCCTTATTGCTGACTCGATCGAGGTCAGCAGCATTTTATTGATCTGTGTTGACGTGAATATGTGTCTGAATGTTGTGGTGATATTTGGATGATGTCTGTATAAGGCTGCCATGATGATCCATAATAACACAATGACAACGTCAATCTGTTCATTGATTAGGACATAATAATGTTGAATTATACTTTTAAAACCTGAAAGGATCTGATGGATTATAATGGATTTATATCTACATCATTCATTCTTTATTCAGATTGAGGTGGTGCCTGTTGTCAGAGATCAGCTGTGTTTCTCTGGCCTCAGCTCTGAAGTCCAACCCCTCCCATCTGAGACACCTGGATCTGAGTAACAACAACCTGCAGGATTCAGGAGTGAAGCTGCTGTGTGATTTTCTGGAGAGTCCACACTGTAGACTGGAGACTCTGACGTGAGTTCACTGACTGTGTTTTCCTCCTGTACATCGAGGTCAGACACCATTTTTTACGTCTTTACTGAGATTAATATGATGTGAAAGTTGTGGTGATGATAAACTGCAGACATGAGGATGATGTTTATGAGGTAAAGTCCCCCTCAGATTCAGATATTCAGATGTCGTTTTCAAATATTTCAATACTATTTAATTTTAAACCATAGTTAATACTTCAAAAACATACTTTCAGACATTCAGATTTTTGTTGTAATCAATGTCAATGACATTAAAACAT
The DNA here is from genome assembly GCA_036937835.1 of Pampus argenteus. NCBI lineage: Eukaryota > Metazoa > Chordata > Actinopteri > Scombriformes > Stromateidae > Pampus > Pampus argenteus. The sequence goes on along the minus strand of CM072863.1, from coordinate 1,404,365 downwards.
CTGTGAGCATGTACACTTCATACTGATCCACTGAGCATCTTTTTGTTCTTTATATTTAATATAACATTAAAAAGCTCCACTGGCTAATTCACTGTTAAGTCAGTGTGTCTTTATTGAAGTGGCAGCATGTTGTCATTAATATTAATGAGAGCTCTTTTTCACTGTTTGTCTTTGACATTTCTAACCTGCATCCTGTTTTGTTCGAGTGTTTGGAGTTTCTATTTTCTAAATTTCTACATTTTAAACCTTCTTCAGCTCTGAATTATGAAACACTGAACGATTTCAATCAAGAATATTTTCTTCTAAAGTGACATCATTTATTCTTTATTCAGATTGAGTCTCTGCAGGTTGTCAGAGATCAGCTGTGTTTCTCTGGCCTCAGCTCTGAAGTCCAACCCCTCCCATATGAGACACCTGGATGTGAGTGACTACGAGCTGCAGGATTCAGGAGTGAAGCTGCTGTCTGCTGGACTGGAGAGTCCACACTGTAGACTGGAGACTCTGACGTGAGTTTACTGACTGTGTTTTCCTCCTGTACGTCGTGTTTGTACCCATTTTGCAGGAACTTATACATGAAGTATCTCTCACACTTTAAAACTCTCCTACGAGAGTACAGACAGAGAACAAATCACGTTTCTAAATGCAGTTTGTGTCTTTAGTCGTGTGTGAGCTGCCACCAGCGACAGGTGACACTTCAACATGTGCATGATGCTTCCTGTCAGAAAATGATGTCACTTTGTGTCGCTGCACCACCAGTTAAAGGGAGGTCATGTGACCGTCTGGTGTTTGGCACTGATCACAGTCAGCCAGCGGTGATGATGAGAGTCACTCTGTGGGTAGAAATAAGTTCCTCATTAGGAGGAGTATGATCTACTCTGTTTGTATTTATTCAAGTTCAATAAATAAAAGTAATGATCAAGCTTTTAATCCAACATGTCTGATTTGATCCTTATTGCTGACTCGATCGAGGTCAGCAGCATTTTATTGATCTGTGTTGACGTCAATATGTGTCTGAATGTTGTGGTGATATTTGGATGATGTCTGTATAAGGCTGCCATGATGATCCATAAAAACACAATGACAACGTCAATCTGTTCATTGATTAGGACATAATAATGTTGAATTGTACATTTAAAACCTGAAAGGATCTGATGGATTATAATGGATTTATATCTACATCATTTATTCTTTATTCAGATTGAGGTGGTGCAGGTTGTCAGAGATCAGCTGTGTTTCTCTGGCCTCAGCTCTGAAGTCCAACCCCTCCCATCTGAGACACCTGGATCTGAGTCACAACGAGCTGCAGGATTCAGGAGTGAAGCTGCTGTGTGATTTTCTGGAGAGTCCACACTGTAGACTGGAGACTCTGAGGTGAGTTCACTGACTGTGTTTTCCTCCTGTACGTCGTGTTTGTACCCATTTTGCAGGAACTTATACATGAAGTATCTCTCACACTTTAAAACTCTCCTACGAGAGTACAGACAGAGAACAAATCACGTTTCTAAATGCAGTTTGTGTCTTTAGTCGTGTGTGAGCTGCCACCAGCGACAGGTGACACTTCAACATGTGCATGATGCTTCCTGTCAGAAAATGATGTCACTTTGTGTCGCTGCACCACCAGTTAAAGGGAGGTCATGTGACCGTCTGGTGTTTGGCACTGATCACAGTCAGCCAGTGGTGATGATGAGAGTCACTCTGTGGGTAGAAATAAGTTCCTCATTAGGAGGAGTATGATCTACTCTGTTTGTATTTATTCAAGTTCAATAAATAAAAGTAATGATCAAGCTTTTAATCCAACATGTCTGATTTGATCCTTATTGCTGACTCGATCGAGGTCAGCAGCATTTTATTGATCTGTGTTGACGTGAATATGTGTCTGAATGTTGTGGTGATATTTGGATGATGTCTGTATAAGGCTGCCATGATGATCCATAATAACACAATGACAACGTCAATCTGTTCATTGATTAGGACATAATAATGTTGAATTATACATTTAAAACCTGAAAGGATCTGATGGATTATAATGGATTTATATCTACATCATTTATTCTTTATTCAGATTGAGGAAATGCAGGTTGTCAGAGATCAGCTGTGTTTCTCTGGCCTCAGCTCTGAAGTCCAACCCCTCCCATCTGAGACACCTGGATCTGAGTTACAACGAGCTGCAGGATTCAGGAGTGAAGCTGCTGTGTGATTTTCTGGAGAGTCCACACTGTAGACTGGAGACTCTGACGTGAGTTCACTGACTGTGTTTTCCTCCTGTACATCGAGGTCAGACACCATTTTTTACTTCTTTACTGAGATTAATATGATGTGAAAGTTGTGGTGATGATAAACTGCAGACATGAGGATGATGTTTATGAGGTAAAGTCCCCCTCAGATTCAGATATTCAGATGTTGTTTTCAAATATTTCAATACTATTTAATTTTAAACCATAGTTAATACTTTAAAAACATACTTTCAGACATTCAGATTTTTGTTGTAATCAATGTCAATGACATTAAAACATCTGTGAGCATGTACACTTCATACTGATCCACTGAGCATCTTTTTGTTCTTTATATTTAATATAACATTAAAAAGCTCCACTGGCTAATTCACTGTTAAGTCAGTGTGTCTTTATTGAAGTGGCAGCATGTTGTCATTAATATTAATGAGAGCTCTTTTTCACTGTTTGTCTTTGACATTTCTAACCTGCATCCTGTTTTGTTCGAGTGTTTGGAGTTTCTATTTTCTAAATTTCTACATTTTAAACCTTCTTCATCTCTGAATTATGAAACACTAAACGATTTCAATCAAGAACATTTTCTTCTAAAGTGACATCATTTATTCTTTATTCAGATTGTTGAACTGCAGGTTGTCAGAGATCAGCCGTGTTTCTCTGGCCTCAGCTCTGAAGTCCAACCCCTCCAATCGGAGACACCTGGATGTGAGTAACAACGAGCTGCAGGATTCAGGAGTGAAGCTGCTGTGTGATTTTCTGGAGAGTCCACACTGTACACTGGAGACTTTGAGGTCAGTAGAGAGTTGGACTCAGTCTGTGCTGGTTTCAGCAGTATTGTGTTAAACACAGTTAATATCAAAAATCCAGTTTTAAGAATCGGACAGAAAGTCAGAGAGCGAGAGAGAGAACATTCAGCCAATCAGATCAGTCGGTTCATCTATGATCGGTTCATCTATGATCAGTTCATCTATGATCGGTTCATGTATAATCGGTTCATGTATGATCGGTTCATCTATGATCGGTTCATGTATGATCGGTTCATGTATGATCGGTTCATGTATGATCGGTTCATCTATGATCGGTTCATCTATGATCGGTTCATGTATAATCGGTTCATGTATGATCGGTTCATGTATGATCGGTTCATGTATGATCGGTTCATGTATGATCGGTTCATCTATGATCGGTTCATGTATGATCGGTTCATCTATGATCGGTTCATGTATGATCGGTTCATGTATGATCGGTTCATGTATGATCGGTTCATGTATGATCGGTTCATCTATGATCGGTTCATGTATGATCGGTTCATCTATGATCAGTCTGACTGCAGTCTGTAAATCACTGGCTCTGATTTCACAGAAGCATCATTACGTTTAGTAACATGTGGTTGTTATACACACCTGAACCCAGGGCTGTGCAGACATTCTGGGGGGCAGGTGCTGAAGCGACAAGAAGGACCCCCCTCTCATAATTATTCATAAAAAATAAAAAAACACTTTATGATAAGGGTACAAATCATATACTGAAGTAATGCTTCATGCATTCATGAATGAAACATTCATTAATGTATGTTTCATGATGATTTAATGCATCATGTATCATGAATTTCTGTTGCTCACATTAACAAATGATCAAGTCACTATGACTTCATGTGATTAGTTCACACTTCATAGATCATCAGTTAAGGAATGTTGACTGAGTGATGAAGTTACACTATTGGTCCGTCCGTGTGTTGGAGTTTCCCCACTGGCTGTTGCTCTTTCACAATAAATCTGCATCAGATGATGTAAGCTGAGGACAGCAACACAATGCAGAGTGACTGTGTTTCCTGCTGCGATCTCCAGTGTCTCAGCTCCAGTGTTAAATCCAGTGAAGTAGGTTGCACTGTGTTCCTGTCATCAGTCTTATTTTGTTTTATTTATTTTCCATCAAGTTACTGAGGATAAAAATATTTCCTGCTGCTGCTTCATATTAAAAGCTTTCCACTAAGAAACTAACGGAAGGCTTTTATTGTGAAGAACTTAATAATAATAATAGTAATGATAATGTTAAAATATATTATTGCAGTGCCAACAAGTGCAGTGAAAAATGTTGGGTGCATCTAAATTAGGTGCACCTAAATGAAAAAGAGGAGCCCTGGTTGAGTGCAGGGTGGCTGCTCTTGATTTGCTGCAGTAACTGGGTGGAGATGAGCCTCCTGAATTTGTACCCAAAATATTGTCAGAACTTTTATTCATAATTTCCACTCCAGCCTTCATAATTCTCAATCTGGGGAATTGTGGGACAGAGGTAAAAATAGATATTAATCAAAGGCCTCAAATTTGATTTAATAAAAGTCAGCGGTGAACAGAAAAGTCTCGATTTAAAAGAAGTGAGAGCTGCAGCAGATACGCAGTTTTCTGGGAGTTTGTTCAGATATGTGGAGCATAAAAACTGAACGCTGCTTCTCCAGGTTTCATTGTGACTCTGGGGACAGAAAGCAGACGTGTCAAAGACCACCTGAGACGTCTGGACGCTTCATAACGTAGCGGCAGATCACAAATGTATTTTGGCCCTAAACTATTCAGTGCTTTATAAACCAACAGCAGTATTTTAAAATTGATTCTTTAGACAGCCTGTTTGTGTTTCTGAGCTCTTTATCATCTGCACAAAAACACGTTACACGACACGAGCCTTCAGAAACTCCTGCAGGTGAAACGGGACTAACGAAACACTGACAGACTCACTTCAAGACACTGGCTGGCCTCCAACATGAAGACCACAAACAACCCATAATGCAACACTGTGTGTAGGAGTGTTTTACACTGGCTCTCTCTCCATTTAAACAGAACATCTGATGTTGTGAACACACAACCCACACTTCTTGGAACCTAGCCTGATTTCCACAGTAAATATTGTCTTGTATTCGGGCCAGTTGTGCAGTGGTTGAAGCACTTCCTTTGTGCCGTCATTTTCCCGGGAGGTCGTACCCGGCGGCAGACACAGTTACAGAGTGAAAGTGAGGCTTATAGGGAACCAATATAACCTGCCGCTGATGCTTCATTATTCTATAGCCATTACACTGTGTGATCAACATTTACTTCACAATGAGTAGTTACAGATAAAGTTGTGTGTTTCCATGTTAACATGACAGCTGTTCCACTTCTCCTCTCCTCATACTGGATGTGCTGCATCACTGAATCACAGCTGATGGACTGAGACTCACTAAACACTGATCTATGACCTCTGTTGTTTCTTCTTCTCTCATCAGATGGTAGGAAGACTGGTAATGAACATCCAGGAGTGTGTGTTGTGCCTGTTTTACTCAGTGGCTGCAGACATACTGAGACTCCTCCACTCGACCACCTCCTCCACCCACCTCCTGGACCTGAGTCTGGATTTTGGTCCAGCTGGATCATCTCCAGCAGGGGCTTGTTTAGAAAGACTTCTAAAAATGATGTCTTTGGGTATAAGTTTTAATTTGGTCTAAATGTGAGATCTCCTTCCTCTTTGCTTTTAAACACGTGACCATCTGTATCTGTAGAGACCAGAGTGACCCTGCAGATTATTGTTTGGCAGTATAACCGTTAATTTACAGGACTTATGATATCACGAATGTCATTACAATTATCAATAGGAGGTATTGAGGAGTTATTACAACTATCTGATGTATTAAATATGTTTTATTATTTTGCTCCAGAATTGTTTCCAAGCACTTTAAACATTTGATATTAATTTAATTTTAATCTTTATCCAGTTAATGGCAATTAAATCATGAAAAATCATGTCTGGCTTCATTTTCTTTTAACCAATTTCATCAGGAATTTGGGTACTTTTGTTTTTCACACACAGTAAACTACAGAATAGTCGCTGAAGCAATCTGACATAAAACAGCAGCTTCGGAGATTCATCCAGTCAAGCAAAGACTGAGAGGTGGGAGTGACTCTGGTGCATCTGTCGGCTCTATACAACATGTTAAATTTCTTTTTTTTTGGTACAAGGCTCCTAACATTCATATGTGTATGAATAATGTAATAATTTAGTATTAACCATTTCCCAATCAAATAATAATTATTAGCACTCACTGTTCAAACATACGCTAAAGTTCATGAAGGATGGAGAGTTCATGAAGGAGCTCATGGAAGACATGAAGGCGGCTTCAAGCACAGAACATTCAGCCTCCTCCTGCCTCCATCAGTTCAGTGGTCGTTTACACCGTCTCCTCCAACATCTTCTCTCCTTTAATTACATAAGATAACCATAAATTCATAAGTGAGTGATTCAAGCCATTCACAGGGGAAATGCACTCACATATATTCATCAATATCCATACACATCACATGTTATGATTACATGTTGATTGAATGAGTGAATAATAATATGTTGTAATAATAGTGAACGGTCCCTTTAAATGCAGCGGATGACGTCAGCGCCTCCGTCACCTGCTTTGTTTGTCTGAAGCTGTTGGAGCAGTTGGAGCTTCAGACTGACCGGAGAGGCGACCGGAGACTCTTAGTTTGAACTCCCCCGGTGTGTAACGCAGCTGTCCCGTATCGTCTTTAGGTTATAACCGTGTAACAACGCCGACAGAGATGCCGTCCGACAGACCCTTCAAACAAAGGAGGACATTTGGTAAGCAAGCAGCTAGCCGGCCTGCTAGCCACCTAGCTGCTAGCCACCTAGCTGCTAGCCCTGTGTGTTGACAGCGTCGTTACACGGTGTTTAGGCGGCTGTATGTTGTGTCATTGTGACCGTTACACAGAGTGTTTAGCAGCTGTTTGAATCGCAGTTTTTATGGCTCAACATAGAAGAAAAGCTTCTGGGCGTCAACTTAAAATAACAATTTATTTTTTTAGCAGCTTTCTGGTGCAAAAAAATACGACGTAAAACGATCACCGACGTCGCGCAGCAGCATCCTTTAACCTGTGTGTGTGTGTGTGTGTGTGTGTGTGTGTGTGTGTGTGTGTGTGTTAAAAGGCCATCTGGGTCACTGTCACATTAGCCTTGAAGCTAGCAAGGCCCAGCGTCCACACAGCTGGATATGAGCTGGACTAAATAAGCAGTTGGTGTTTGGTGTTTGCTCAAAGGAAAACAACATGTGCTGACACATTATCCCAGCACACGTGTTCAGTGATTTATGATGTAATTTGAAGCCGAAAAGCGGCGGGGAGGGGTCCAGTCTGTCCGGGGAGGAGTCCAGTCTGTCCGGGGAGGAGTCCAGTCTGTCCGGGGAGGGGTCCAGTCTGTCCGGGGAGGGGTCCAGTCTGTCCGGGGAGGGGTCTAGTCTGTCCGGGGAGGAGTCCAGTCTGTCCGGAGACGGAAAAATACTCGACTACTGCGTTCATGTACAAGTACTGAATACAACTAGCAGTACCACACCGAAAAATACTTCGATTAATCAATTAGTTGACAACTATTTGGATAATAAATTACTTGGTTTGGTCAAAATTTTCAATATTTTATAAAACGACGTCTATGAACTCGAGTTGTGTGCTCTGTGTCACACTGACACACATCACTATTATGTAACCAGAGTGAACAGTTTACAGCTACAACTATTAGTCGACTAATCCATCATCAGAGTTCCTTGTTTTCTGGTTTCTTTCAGTAAATAATAACAAAACCTCAAAGAGAAACACTGACAAATATGAAGGGTCACAAAGGCTGAAGTTACTACTACACCTGAGCTCTTATTACATAGGAAATCTGGATAACTATCGTATTATAATATGAACCAGATCTAAAGGTAGATTTCCTTTGAACCTCTAGAAATGGGAGGAGCATCGACTATTTACATGCAAAGCCGGGAAAAAGACTTGTAGCTAAAAGGCTGAAGTCTAACAATAATAAGAAAATGAATTATCTCATCTGTGATGGCTTTCAAGTGTCTGCAGAGTTGCCTAAATCTACAGCATCCTTTAATAAATACAGTTATATTCTAGCAAATATCACCAATCCTCCCACAGCCGGCGAAGGAAAACACCCCCAGACCTCGACAAAGGAGCCATTCACACTTCACTGTTTGTCCTCGCTGCCGTCTGAGCTTTGACCCCTGCTGGAAATGGGGCAGCAGTTTATTCTGAACCTCGCAGAGGGCAGCGTGTTGTCAGAGCCTGAACTGATAAAAAAAAAACATTGCAGAGCTGCAGCAATAAAAAGGCCACAATCACTTACAAATCATAAGCCAAGTTGTGAAATATGTAAATTAACACACACACCTGCTGTAAAGAGCTCTGCCAGTCAACCAAAAGGAAACAGAGTTATGTGAGAATAAAACAGTTGTATAATATATGTAAATATTCAGTTTACTGTCATAGAAACTTAATAAATGACTCAAAATGATTAATAAATCATCAGAATAGTTGTCAAGTTAATCAATTAATTGACTAATTGTTGCAGCTCCAGCAACTGAAGCTGTCAGATAAATGAAGTGGAGTTGAACAATATTTCCCTCTGAGACGTAGAGAAGTGGAAGCAAAGTTGGCAATAAATTGCTGCAACTATAAGATGATTAATCGGTTAGTGGAATGAAAGAATATTAATCGATCATCATTTAAGTCATTTTTTAAGCAAATTTTTGATGATTCCAGGTTTTAATGTGACATGTTGGTGCCTTGACTTATATTTATATACTTATATTACTTATATTTAACACATATAATGACGCCACCGTTTGCTGTAGGATCCTGTTAAGAGCATTTATTAAGGTTTTCTGCTGTTTGATTAATACCATGATGAAATAAACATCTGTTACGGCTCGAGATAAATAATTGATTAATGAACTTAAGCGTTGCAGCTCTACATGAGTCAGATAGTGATCTTTAAGGAAATACAGGATGAGACAAACCTGGAGGAGGCAGGTTCGAGCAGAGCAGGATGGATTATTATCTGTCTGTTACACTGGCTGTCGTACGATGTGATTAAACTGTATTCAGTTGAATATAATAAGACTAGAAATAAGGACATGATTTTACACGTTTTAAATGACACATCTGGGCTCGTTTGTCCTCCGTTTCTTTTCTCTGAATACATTTTGAAGCTTCAAAATATGTGTTTGAGTTTGGCCTCTTGTTTATGAATCGTGTCTTTGGGTTTCCACAGCTGACCGGTGCAAAGAGGTCCAGCAGATCCGTGAGCAGCACCCCAACAAGATCCCCGTAAGCTGAGCTTTAAATCAGACCTCCACACGGGTCACACCTTAGCAGTCAGACATCTTTGTGCTCTGCTGTGTTCATTTACATGTTTGGCTTTTGAATACATGACGTAGCTGCTGTTACACAAGTGTCAGTATGTGTGAGGTAGAGAAACACCCAGCAAAAGCAACACACACACACACATTCACTGGCTAATCGCATGCTAGATATCGATCTCATCTAAACATCAGCAGGAAAGCGTATTTTCCGAACCTTTTTCCAAAGTACTGTGTGTTTCTGCTGCTGCAGGTGATCATCGAGCGGTATAAGGGAGAGAAGCAGCTGCCCGTCTTGGACAAGACCAAGTTCCTGGTGCCCGACCACGTCAACATGAGTGAGCTGGTGAAGATCATCAGGTAAACAAACACACGCATGATTTACCAACGTTAAACACAAGACATGCAGTAACACATACTGCGTTTTACATGCCTCAAGAGCAAGTTAAGGATTCAGTTTGTTATATATATTTTATGATGAACTGTCTGATGAGGCAGAAATATAAAGATTTTCTTGATTTGAAGCAGCCTTTAGCTGCAGATTCATCCTCTCGTGATGCATTCAGGGTCCGTCAGCATGTTAGGGCAAAAGAGCATTGACTCAAAAATGAATGCTGCTGTTTTAAAAATGAGGATGAAAAGAGGAGACTGATGGGAGGTGAAACATGAGAAACACGAGCTAAAAATGAGAGCAGCTAAAAACATGTTTCTAAGACAAAACGTACTTTGTCATGTGTCTGTATTCATTCTGACCAATAAAACAAGGTTTGAAGCTTCAGATAAACATTTGAAGACATGTTTGTGGGTTTAGTCTCCATCACTTCCATTGTAAGTGTATTATGAAGGGATCTAATGGTCAGTATGAACAGGAGGATGATTACAGCAAGAAAAACATGGTTCATGTTAATTTAGGCTCCTGGATGTTGATTTATGACAGATTTGAACATTTGTGTACCCGTCCTTTTCATAATGGACATAAATAAACAATTCATGTGATGTGATGTTCCTCAACTTCTCCTTTGCTTTCGGTTTTATTCCTGCAGGCGCCGGCTGCAGCTGAACCCCACGCAGGCCTTCTTCCTGCTGGTCAACCAGCACAGCATGGTGTCGGTGTCCACACCCATCTCTGAGATCTACGAGCAGGAGAGAGACGAGGACGGCTTCCTCTACATGGTCTACGCCTCGCAGGAGACCTTCGGCTGCTAGAGAGGGGGAGGGGGAGGGCGAGCGGGGCACCTTCAGGTGGGAGGAAAGGGCGAGGGCCGAGGGGGAAAAACAGGTATATGTGTGTCAGAACCAAGCAGAAACCACCAATCTCCACTTTGTTGCTTTGCAGGCCGACGCAGCAGCACCCCGTCAGTCAGTGTGTACGCGGCAGGCGGCCACGTTGGAGGACTTTCTCTCCCGCACAGACTGAGGTCTCTGATTTTAAAGGGCTGGTGTAAACCAACCAGCAGTTAATGCTGTACAACAGCACTATTCATTGATTGACTGATTGGTTTTCATCCTTAAAACTCTACATACACATACACACAGTATGTATTCGTCAAGCTAAAGTTGAAACCAGCCAGAGTTCATTTGAAGCTCGGCTGACGGAGTCACTGATCCGCTTTAGAGTTTTTACCCTCTGATATGTACGCAGGTAAACTTCGTAACTATCCCATAATTTGCTGTCTTGTCATTTCAGCAGAAGTTGTAGAAGCTAAACAGAAAAATATCATAGCCGTTTTACCTTTTTTTTATCTTGAATTTCTGTTTTGTTTTGTTTTTTTGATCATTGTCTTTTTGTTTGAGATATTCGCTGCAGTTGAGTTTATGTTTTATAGCTCGTTCTCAGTTTATTTTAATCATCATTTTACTGTCGGTCTGAAGCTCAGCTTTGCCAGCTCGCTGCTGACAATCAGGCTACAAGTGACTGTAACACTCGTAAGATTGAAAGCATTTGCAGTGATTTGACATGTGCAATATTGACCCCCCCCCCTCCTCCCCCAGGTTTCCATCATATATCATAACACGTCACCCCTCCCTCTCCTGTAACGCCAGCTGCTGCAGCCGACTTTTTGTCCCGTTAGCATAATGCACATGTAGAGGAGTCATGACTCACCTGTCACTCTTCCTGCACAACCCCCCTCCGCCCGCCCCGTATTTAACTACATTTAATGAACCAATCAGGTGAAGCATATTTAAAGGCCTATTCAGTAGATTTTAGGCAGCCGTGTTTGAGTGGAGACACACAGAAGGGAAACGCTCACTCGCTTTTCATGCTCTGTTTAAAAGGAAGCGAGCGATTATCGAGCTGCAAACTGACACTGTTGGTTTGGAGCAGCAGCACAGGAGGAGATACTGTCTCCATGGATCACACAGAGCTGATCACACACAGGATGCTTTTGTTTTGACACACTGTCTGTTTTTCTTTGGCAGTGCGGTGAAATGCCAATAAAATAATCCCATTTTTTTTATTGAGCAAAGTTGACGCAGCCTGAGTTTGGCAGCCAGGATGTAATCAGATCCCAGAGAAGCTTTCTGAGGTGGAACAAGGCCCCGCTTTAATATCGTTTCTCCTGTGAGGGGCGACGTCTCCTCCTGACCTCGCGTTAGAGAGCTTGTAAGAACGCCACGTGTGTCACGGTAGCATAGAGTTGAGCATTAGACATATTACTGTGTATTTAATGTAGGAAATGAATGAGCTTCTTTTGCACATAACTTAATATGAATATGAGAGTTGGCATTGACTTCTTTTTTTTTAGGAATTACTGTATCTATATATCAATTATCACTTGTTTTTGTATCTGCTTCTCTTCTCTGTATGTCTGCCTTTGTTTAATAAGACTTTATAGACAAGAAAGGTCGTGATGCACTACAAACATTGCATGGTTTTTTTTTATAAATGTATATTGATTTTACGCATTATAGATATAATTGTATTTTTATTTTGAGCAAAAAGTCTTTAGTTGTTTCCCAAACCAAAAACTGAAAATATGTGTATGTTTGAAACAAACAAAAAAAAAGTGTGCGTATAAACGATCATATAATCGAGTTGTATCACAAAGTGTGTTTTTCTTCAGGCTTTCTGACATTGTCACTATTTGCAGGCGTGTACATAGTTGCATTGCTACAACCTTATTCAAAGCATTTGCCAATAATAATAATTAAAAAAAAGTTGCCTTTAAACGCTGTTCATGTGATCACTGTGTGTTTGTTGCCTGCATGTTGACACTAATCTGAAGTTATCAGATAAAGACAGGATATTTTTATATCCAGTAGGATAAAGTGGCAATACTGATGTTGAGTACAAGTACCTTAGATTTAACAATAATTCAATATTTATATAATATATATTTTAAAAACATATTTTTTAATGCAATAACAGCAAATAAATGTAGTGACGTAAATCCAATCAAAAACACATCAAATAGAAAGACGGCGATTTATTTTATTTTACAGACGTGACGTTTGTTCAGAAATATCAACCATTGACTTGCGAAACACTGAAGTAAAAAGAATCTGAATCTCATTTAACAGTCTGAGAAAAACATCAATTTCTGCTTTGAAATGTTGACGGTTTCTCTTCAGACTTTAACGTTACAGACACTGAAATCACACGCTACCCCCGTTGCGTTATTAGTTTAATAATAATGTCTTACAGGTTCAGCGACAGGGCACGTCTGGGAATCCTGGCTGACTTTAGGTGACTACAGTCCCTCATTAAATCTATCAAAGCAACTGGCAGTTTCCCGTTCAGGTGTTTAAGAATTACACTCAGATCACAGCAGGTTCCTACAAATTAAGTTTAGATACAGGCACAGAAATACATATGAGTTTTAATTACTTTTGGCACAGCTTCCAAACAGAGAGAAAACATTTCTGCACGGCTTCCTTCCAGCAAACTCGACCGATCACCTCCACCTGTCTCCGTCTGCACCAGAGATGAGAAGGTGATGATGTCTTTGCACAAAGCTGATAACATCACTGAGGTCACCAGATGAAAAAGATGAAACCAAATGTTTAAAAGAAACGGGTAGAAAATGACGGCTGGCTGCAGGAGGGAGCTGTGACTTCTGAGTGAGGGTGAAATGTGAAAAGAAGTCCGGCAGCTTGTTGAGACCAGGAGCAGCAGGAGACCGCAGCGCTGGTTTACGCCATGCTGGTGGGAAACAGCAGAGGAGAGGACAGTTGAGGTGACAGGAAAACATTTCTCGGCTGCTGTAACTCACATTAAACTGGATGGATCGAGTTGAGCGCAAAAATAAAACAACCCACCAAACAGAAGCTCTACTTGGGCGTCAGTGGCACTATATTCTGAAGTGCAGGACGTCTGTATCCCTACGCACGATGCTGTACACGCCGCAGATCGGCTGTTTGAGTGCTGCTGTGACGCAATTTCTGATTAATTACTCGTCGTTTTTCAAGCAAAAACACCAAATTTTGATGCATCGAGGTTATTAAAGTTGTGATGATGTCACTTTGTTTTCTGATGTTTTAGTGATTCATCAGAGAATAAATCTATAAAGTAAATGATCGTTAGTTGCATCGCCTTGACCCAGACAGCCGGCAGAAAATTAAAGTATAGATTAACTAATTACAAGTTAGAACTACATACAATACATTTTTAATTTACAAAAAGTCTTGAGTGATTTAGTCTTGTTAAGACTTCTTAATACTTTCTAACGTTTTCTTTTTTGTTGTAGTTTATACATTAATCTGTTCCATAAAAAAAACAGACAATTGTGCAAAATGACTTCATTTTACTGTCATAAAGGACAAAGTGAAGCGTAAACCACTGTTTTAAATCACATATCCCGCCAATCAGAACAGAGCAGTCTCCTCAGGAGGCGGGTCTTAAAGAGACAGGAGCTAAAATGGCCTGTATGAGATCAATAAGGAGGTTTTAACAGGAAACCATGCAGAGATATTCCAGTGGAGACCCAGAATATAAATATAGAGCTGGAAATGTGCAGAATATGTGTCTCACCTGTCAATCAGCGAGTCTCTCATGCTGGTGGCGATGGCGGAGGGCTGCGCCGTGTCGCTCAGTCTGAAGACACTCTCAATGACGGACAGCTCGGTGCTGGTGGTGTCCAGGCCGCAGAACGCGCACCAGTCGTTGACCACCATCCCTGCCGCGATCACCTCACTGCCCCGGTTGACTGTGCCGGCCTGAACAGGAAGTTAGCTTTACTGTCAGGATGGATCGTGATGACAGCCTCTGACGTACATTGTGTTTGTTGCAGTAAACAGACTCACCACGAGGGGAACCTGCAGCAGAGACGACAGCTCGTCCTGGTCTTCTATGGATGTCTTTGGGTGGACGAGGCCTCCCTGGTTGCTGAACGCGCAGTAGGAGCCGACCAGGACCTGCTCTGCTACCGTCTGACGGAAAACCTCCACTTTCAGAGCATCTGCGAGGATCTCCTCCGTCTCCTGAAGACAGAGACACAGATATTTTTTAAATAATAGCTTTGTCGTTTTGAGTCATTTTGTTTGAGAAAAACAATCATCAGATTCTTAAATGTCAACATGTTCTGGTTTCTTTCGTCCTGTGACAGTAGCTGAATAGATGAGGACGTCATCGTTCCCTGCAGGTATTATATCATATTCAATACTTCACTCGTGGTTCTGATGATGTTGTAAATAAGAAGCTTCTCTTTTCCATGAACAACCAACAACTAAAACAAGGAGTAGATGCTGTACCCGGTCCAGGTCGGGGTGGACGAGCGCTACGTAGTCGTTGCAGGCGATGACGTTCCCGAGAGCCGACAGCCTCTCCTCCACCCGCTGGATCCTCACTGTGTCCGGCAGGCAGTTTCTGATGTGCTGCAGCTCCTGGTCTGTCGTGTTGCTGGGCACCATCAGACCGTGACGGTTACCTGGTTACAGGACAAACAGTGACGTCATCGGGTGCACAAAGGTGTCTGCATTGATGTAATCTTAAACATCGAATGTCCACCTTCAGTTTGGTTTTGGAACTGCTATGAAATTATTGACTGGGAGATGTAAACAAAATGATGTGTAATAACAAAGTGTCTTTTGTTCTGTGTGTGTGTGTGTGTGTGTGTGTGTGTGTGTGTGTGTGTGTGTGTGTGTTGTGCAGAGCGACACTCACCCACACACATCCTCCCGATGATGCGACAGCCTGCGATGGAAGCGTGAACCACTGGGATGGTTTCTGACAATTCACCTTCAAACACACTGTGAAGAGATAAATATTAAATATATATTCATTGTTCCTGTTCATACTGACCATGAGAAGATCCCCTCATAATGCAAAGAGGGTTTGATAAATCTGCTTGGAAATACTAGAGGGGGAAAAAAAGGCTTCAGAACCTGCCTGAGAATCCAGTGATAGTTACCAGTACATCCACGACTACGACACAAACAGCTGCTTGTAGCTGACTCACCACTTTTCATGCTGCTTATTTAAAAATTAAAACAAATCTAATATATATATTGTAAATATATATACAATACAATGATAATAATGTGACATTGATGTAGTTAAAGAGGTAAAAATCACTGTTTGGTGGAGCTGTTAACAACTCATAGACATCTGAAATGTGACCCGACTACACACTGCTTTTAGTAAGACGTCAACAGACTAAAAGGTTGAAACCACTGGTTTCATCTTTAACAATGTGTTGGATTTTAAAAGCTTCTTATATTATCTATTGAGTCAAATCTGCATCTGAACAGTAACTAAAGCTGTCAGATAAATGTAGTGGAGTAGAAAGTACTAGATTTACCTCTGACATGTAGTAGAAGTATAAAGTAGCATCACATGGAAATACTCAAGTAAAGTACAATTACCTCTAAATTATAGTTAAGTACAGTACTTAGTTATGTACTTGTTTGTACTTAGTTACTAAGTAAAGGTAAGGTAAACTTCACCTGTAGAAGTTCTCCGAGCCGCCGACAGCCACCAGACAGTACGTGTTGGTGAGTTTGGCGAAGCAGCCGATCTCGTTGTTTTTCTCAAATGATGCTCTCACAGCCATGATGGAGGAAACTCAGCTCTGTACCTGTACACACATCACATACTCAGCCGTGTACATGTACACACATCACATACTCAGCCGTGTACATGTACACACATCACGTACTGAGCCGTGTACCTGTACACACATCACGTACTCAGCCGTGTACCTGTACACACATCACATACTCAGCCGTGTACATGTACACACATCACGTACTGAGCCGTGTACATGTACACACATCACGTACTGAGCCGTGTACCTGTACACACATCACGTACTCAGCCGTGTACATGTACACACATCACATACTGAGCCGTGTACCTGTACACACATCACGTACTGAGCCGTGTACCTGTACACACATCACGTACTCAGCCGTGTACATGTACACACATCACATACTGAGCCGTGTACCTGTACACACATCACGTACTGAGCCGTGTACATGTACACACATCACGTACTGAGCCGTGTACATGTACACACATCACATACTGAGCCGTGTACATGTACACACATCACATACTGAGCCGTGTACATGTACACACATAACGTACTGAGCCGTGTACATGTACACACGTCACATACTCAGCCGTGTACATGTACACACATCACATACTGAGCTGTGTACATGTACACACATCACGTACTGAGCCGCGTACCTGTACACACATCACGTACTCAGCCGTGTACCTGTACACACATCACGTACTCAGCCGTGTACATGTACACACATCACGTACTCAGCCGCGTACATGTACACACATCACGTACTGAGCCGCGTACCTGTACACACATCACGTACTCAGCCGTGTACATGTACACACATCACGTACTCAGCCGTGTACATGTACACACATCACATACTGAGCCGTGTACATGTACACACATCACATACTGAGCCGTGTACATGTACACATGTGGAACAGTTGAGCCGGGCTATGACAGCTAACAGGCTAGCGGGTGTTTAAGTTAATATTTAGCAGACAGGAAGTGAAACTAGTCACATAAACACGTGTTTTATTAACGAGCCGCTGGTATAAACACACAACACAGTCTGTGTTCAAACAACCGCTGATATTCAGTGAAAAGTCACGAAAAGTTACCGGAGGAAGAGTCGCGGCCTGCCAACGTGCGTGCAGATGAGTCCCTGAACGTTCCGTGTTCACTTCCGCTTCCGGGTCAACGTGGTGACGTAGAACGTAGCATCCGTTATAACAAAGTGTCCTGCACGTTTATTAGAAACATTATAGACAAACGTATTTGTTTCTTCGCCATTCAAGAGTCCAACTAAATGGAAGTGCAGGAGATATTACATAGACCTGATCCAGTGTGACATGTTGATAATAATAATAATAATAATAATAAATAAATTATTACTATTATTATTGTTATTATTAATAATAATAATATGTTTTTTATTCCACAAAAAAGTTACATTATCTTTTTAAAATACTTAAAATAACATCTGCTCTGTCTGTAAAATGAATATGTAAATGCTGTTTGTTTCAGATGTTTTCCTGCTGGACTTCAGACATCTGATCCTGTTTGTGCACTGCAGCTGCTCTATCTGGCTACAGAAAAGGGTTGAATTTTATTATTGTTATTATTAAATATTAAAATCACATTTTCAGCTCTATTTTTCAGCAATAGCAATTTGAGTCAGTCAATCATATTATCAATAAACACTAACAAACACAGAGAAATATAAAAACAAATAAGCTAGTATGATTACACACATGCATTTAATTCAGAACATATCAAAATAATAAACACAAGAAACAGAACAACTGAAAGCTTTTTGTTTATTCTATAATATCTTAAATTATGAAAATATATCCTCAGACTGACATGATGAATATATGAGTTAAGAATTAAAAAAAACAAAAAACAAACTGAGTCCTTTGTTTGTTTGTGAAACTTCACAAACGATAAATAAACATTTGAAGAATGAATTTCAGTGAAAGCAGTCGTTTATTTTCCAATAAAAGCATCATGTTTTTAATAATATCTGCTGTATAGATTCTATTCTATATGACATCTGACTATATGTTTCTATTCTATTTCACTCTATTTCTATTCGCCTCAGATTTGTCTCTATGAGGTGTGTGTGTGTGTGTGTGTGTGTGTGTGTGTAAGCTGCATAGCAACCGCAGACACCGCCGTCTTCTCCGGTCTCCTCGTGCAGCACCGGCATCAGCACTCAGAGCCAATCACGTCGTCCTCTCCGTGTGACGTCTTGTTTGTTGACACTTCCATTAGCTCGCCACCTGTGTGACGTCACTGCAGCAGGTTGGGGGAGAGGGGGGGGGGGGGGGGGCAAAGATCATCCAGGAGTAGAAGGAAGAGGTCTCACTCCTGCCTGTTTTGTCTGACTCACATTCATTCAGTACATTTGATATTTTGACAGTTAAGTTCAGTCACATGTTACACGTGACATTAGTATGAAAATATAAGTGTCACAAATACAGTTTTATTATTATTATTATTATCATCATACACATTCCTGGAGGAGACATCTTCTCCCTGAGCCTCCTGTTTCCATCCATCTTCCCTTTTCTCTGTACCACATCTCACATTTGTCTTGTTGTTGTATTTTTGTATCTCGGAATTTAGAGAATGAGAAAAAAATGAGTATTTCTGAGTACTACAAACATGAGTATCAGTATTTCTAGAGAGGCTTTTTGAATGGGAGTCTGCTGGAGGATCCGGTTGCAGAGAGTGAACGGAGTGAACCCTCCTGTCAGACAGAAACGATCTTTGCAGTCCGTCGCTCTGCCTGGAAACACCGGAAACGAATCGGAAGCAGCGACCACAGAGACGGACGGTCTGTCAGGATACGTGGGGGTCGATTAGGTGGGATACAATTAATATGTGTTCACACACACGCACACACACACACACACACACACACACTCCTCTCATCAGTGCTGTAAACATCAGTCAGCTGCAGGTTTATTATGGAGACTTAAGACATTATTATATATAAAGAGTAAAATATCAATGTATTAAGTACTCAGATCCTTTACTATAAAAGTACCAATACAATAATAATAATAAGTACTGCAGTATCAGTACATAAGTATAGTTATGTTGATGTAGTTAAAGTACTGCAGTAACAGTACATAAGTACTGTGATCTTGATGTAGTTAAAGTACTGCAGTAACAGTACATAAGTATAGTGATCTTGATGTAGTTAAAGTACTGCAGTAACAGTACATAAGTACTGTGATCTTGATGTAGTTAAAGTACTGCAGTAACAGTACATACGTATAGTGATCTTGATGTAGTTAAAGTACTGCAGTATCAGTACAACATGCTGTTCACCTGTTTCAGGTTTTACTTGTAGTACTGAGAGGTGTTTCTAATATTCTGTCCATCACATTTATATGAAACAGAGTAGAATAAATACAGGATGAACCTGCAATAAATAACATAACTCCATAACTGAACATTATAAGCAGAGCCGCAATGATAAATCGATTAATCCGTAATTATTTTAATATTCAAATAACAGTTAAGTCATATTCAGGGATGCAACTAATGATTATTTTCATAATGGTTTAATATGCAGATTGACACATGAGAGATGGCTGTTAGAGTCAACGATGTCGCCTTCAGAGCCTTAAAACATGAAGACTCATCCGTTTATTTGGAGCCGAAGAGGCGAACAGAGTCAAAATAAAACTATTTATGTGAGAAGGGAAGAGAGGGCAGCTATATTTAGCCCTGCTTCTCTCCAGCTGTGCCTTGTGCTGCACTGAATGATGATTGAGATGCTCTTCAATCCATGAATGAAGCACGTGTAGCTCAGATTTGCTCCATTTGAACCGCTCTGCTCAGATGAAATATGTTTTATCTGGAAAGGAAAAAGAATAAAAGAATCCCTCAGAGAAATATTTTTTAGCCAAATATCAATTTTGCACCGTAAATCCAATAATCCCATTTTTATCTTCTATATTTAACTCGGTGTCTGTGTTACATAACCGACGGTCCTGATGTTACATTTTGTTGTGGAGTAAAAGGCCTGTAAGCTCCCTGATTTTACAGCCTCCCGTTACTTCTGCTGACTTATCGACACGCTGCAATCAGCAATCAGTTTGCATTGATTGATGCATTGATTAATTGATCAGTTTGATGGTCCTCAACCTGGTTTCTATTGCATGAAATATGTTAATGTTTGTGTTTTTCCTGTGAAATTCAGGATACTTTCACCTCGTCAGCCCTGAAATGTTACTAAGTACTGCAGTACTAAGTACTACACTTGAGTACAAATATGGGGTTTTTGTACTTTACTTAAGTATTTCTATTCGGGCTGCAACTAATGATTATTTACTCTATTAATTAATCTGTTGATTATTTTCTGGATTAATCACTAGTTGTTGATCGGTGTTTCAACATGACGTGTGTACAACAACACAAAGATACTCAGCTTCAGTCATAGAGGACTAAAGAAACCAGGAAATATTCACGTTTATGAAGCTGGAATGAGACAATTTGGAAATTTTATTCTTAAAAAAATGACTTAAAACAATTAATCGATTATCAATAGTTGGCAACAAATTAATCAAGTAACCGTTGCAGCTCTAATTTTTATTTCATGCCATTTTATTCTTCTACAAACACAAATCATACAGAGTAATTAACATATGATGCAGAATTGGACATCTTGGTTTTTCTTTTTGCCCTGAGTAAAAGTCAGAAAGTCAAATTTCCCAGCATGCATTAGAGAACAGCGGGAAAGCTTTCAGTAAAGTGTCAAACAGAAGTAAGATGATCCCATCGGCGTGTGATTGGATCGGATCATTGTGGAGGGATTAGAGACGCGGCTGCGATCTCTTCCTCTCTGTCGTTTTATCCCCTGTTGAGCTGTGGTGGAAGTTTAGGAACAAAAAGAAGGACTTTGATCACGTTGAAACACATCTACTGGATTTGACTCACGAAGCGTTTAAATACAAGTCTGCCAGTTATTTTCTATATTCACCGATCAGTCGTTTGATCTACAAAATATGAGAAAATGTTGAAATTGATCTATCGGATGAAACAAAGAGACTAACTGCAGGTGTGACTGGATTAATACGCTGAGGATGTTTTAAACGTGTCTCCATGTACGTCCACACCTGTGCATTTGTTCCCCAGGTGGACACGTGTGATGATGGGAGGAGAGCAGAGCCAAGAGAGAAAAGAGGAGAATGAAAAACATAAAGAAGCTGCCAGTACGGCCGGCTCAGGATCTGCTGCGGCTCAAGGTACACACTCATACACAGTAACTAAGTACATTTATTCAATATAAGTACAGCGTTGAGGTACTTTTATTGCTTTTTATTTGATGTGATTTTACACTTTTACTCCACTACATGTGTTTTATTCACTACGTACTTTTCAGATTAAGTTTAGGAAAACGTATAATAAACTAATAAAATACAACACATTGTAAAATTGCTGCATTTTACTCCCACAGACACACCAGGAGAGCTGCCCCAGTGCCTGATGGGAAACAGGAAGGTGGACAACATGTGCTTCATGATCTCCTGCACCAACTGGTACTGAACTGGTCCCAGTGCGTTGGGTTAATATGGTGATGTGAGCAAAAACTCAGAGAGAGAGAAGGTGGAAAATGTGGAGTTTGAGTTGAGGGCGAGACGCTGCATTCATGAACCCACCGGAAATCTCAGTTTCACATTCTGCACCCGAGAAGACGAGTTTGTGTATTTCAACATTTGACCTGCTGTTCTGTAGATGAGTTCATGTCCCCGTTTTACAGCTCAGTTAATAAAAAATAGATAAACACGTATATATTTGAACTCTTACATTCAGTATTATCAGGAAGTTGTCATATTTTTCAAAATATGTGATGATAAAAGTCTGTTTTTAAATTCAAACAGACATTCATCCGTTTTAGTGACATTTGTTCTCGACCTATAAGAAAGAGCTACACATGCCGCAATAATATTACCTAAGTATAAGTATTCAAACTACTGAAAAATAAACTTCAATCACTTGTTAATCTGTTGTCAGATACTTCTCTTAATTACAGCTTCATATGAGCCTCAGATATGAAGCTCATATGAAGCTGTAGATTTTGTCCCCATCACTTCCGTCTTCTAACGAGTGAATACAGCAAGAAAAACGTTTCAATGTTCATTTGGGCTCCAGACTGTTGTTTTAAAACACTTAAAAAACTGTGAACCCGTCCTTTAAAACTGTTGTAATCATAGGAGATCATGAATAAATGATGATGATTGGCAGTCTGTATCTACTTGGACATGTTTCTGTTCTCCAAAAGTTCTTTACTGGCACATTTGTGACGTGGGTATAAATGAATATTAGTAACGGAAACACAAAGTGGAACCGGAGCAGCAGAAACAGGAAACCGTCGGGCTTCAACGGACTCTGTGTTTCATCAAACTGACCCCCGAACAAACGCACGTCTCAGTCTCTCAATGATCAGCACGTGCGAGACGAGGAAGTTTTCATTTTTATTGACATTTCATCGTTAACAGAACATGGTGTTATTGGTATATAATTGGCGTGTGACAGTAAAACCAAACCGAACATAGAAAGTCATGTTAGCATTTTAAATTTAAACACTTTATCTCATTCGAAATAAAACTGGATATTATAGAATATCTTCTCAAATCAATAACGTAAACATGCCTATTCAATATAAGCATTGTCATAAAAATGGTATAACATTATGTGCAAATGATCATGACTTTAATCTTAAATAAGAGACAGAAATAAAAATACAAAAATTCTTTTTTTTTCAAAAGCTTTTGTTGGTCTTCGTATTTACACGAGCTGATATTTAATATCTGACTGCACATGATGACTCTATAAAAAACTAAATGGTGCATCATTTTTCATGTAAAGAAGTGAGCCAACGTCAGATTTTTTTCATTTTGATTTTATAATCAACCCATTTAGTCAAAAAACCCAAAACTAAAATAACATTCATACTGTATTTACAGGAAACATCTCCTTTAAATAAGAAAAACTAACTGTAATCTCTCTTAAAGCTATATCTGATAAAATCACCCTAGTAGTAGTAGCAGTAGTAGTAGTTGTGATATTACCCAAAGAACTTCAATATATCTTCAAAAAGTCCGCCAAGACTATCTTTGATATGTTTTATTCACCTACGTATATTATTGTCTTTTCTTTTCTTTCTTTTTTTTTTATGAAAAGTGAACATTAGAAACTAAAGGCAACAACAGGCAAGTTAAAGGACGACTTAGCGCGGTGAAGCCACGCTCCAAACTCACAGCAACGTTTGCCAGAGACGAGCTTCTGTTTTTACCTCAGTAAGATGGAAACAGCGGTCAACCCTGTTGATGGAGGGAGGCTACGTTTTATGAGCTGGGATGTACATGCTTACCTAAACATGCTACTGGAGCTGCACTCACTTTTGTTTTACAGGGTCCATCATTTCTTAAAAAGGGGACATATCAGGTTTTATGTTCTGATGTTGGATGTTTCATAACCTGAGGTTAAAGTAGGTAAAAATGCTTCCTGAACGTTGCTCTGATCGTTGGCCGTTGTTATGTTTATTGTTTATTGTTTATGTTTATTTCCACGTGTTGTTTACTCTTCAGATGTGATTCAGCTCCAACATGTACGGATGGATGTGAGAAGTTGACATTCGGAGTAAAGAAGGAGAAACAGAAGTGAAATCCTGCTACTATAGTTTGTTTACATATGAAGCCGACCAATCAGAACAGAGCAGGTTCAGGAGGCGGGCCTTAAAGAGACAGGAGCTAAAACGTCCTGTTTGAGACAGAGGCTGAACTGAGGGGCTGCAGAAAGGACCAGGATAAGATCAATAAGGAGGTTTTAACTGGAAACCATGCAGAGATATTCCAGTAGAGCCAGAATAGAAATACAGAGCTGGAGATGTGCAGGATATGTGTGTAATTTCCAGAATATACTGTATGTTTGGGACTAATTATAAGGAAAATAGAGACAGTTTTCTGAGAGAGTCCACATAGCATCAAAAACCAGGAAATTATATAACAGTTACATGTAGAGTTCATGTTGTCCTCAGGAGGAATTTTTGAAAAGACTGACAGATCAATTAAGACTAAATCTGATATTCTTTTATTATTGCAATTGCTACTTATTTGTTGAATTGCCGGCTTGCCTGTAATTAGGGCTGCAACAAAGGATTATTTTCATTCTCTAATAATTGTTTGGTCAGTGAAATTAAGAATCTTAATATATTCAATTCACTGTTATATAAGTAGAAAAAAACCTGTCAAATTCTCACAATATTTAGTATTTCAAAGTATGTCAAAAAAAAAAAAAAAAAAGAGAATAGACAAATCTGGAGCTGCGTCATTGTGTTGCAGTGATCGACTGCTGTAATGCAAGCGCACCATCTCTGGCAAGTGTCACTGCTGTTTGGGAGTGGCGATGTCCGATAACTAAGTCCACCTTTAAAGGCAACTCACTGTTGTCCGAAGCCACCAGCACATCAGCAGACCTGGAACAAAATGACGCCGAGCTCTCCAATCTTTTTGTTTTTTTTAACTGTGGTTGATTGAACTTGTCTGCCTGGTCAACCCAAGCTCATTTCTTCCTCTTTTAAACTTCTAAATGGTGACAAAGACGAGGACAGGTGAATTGTTGTGGTGAGGATGGACTGTCCCCACCCAGCTGGCACACCAAGGCAGACAAATCCAACAATACCGGTGAGTTAATGATGTCAGTTTATCCCAGGTCTGCAAACAATATCCATAAAAGAGGCAACTTTTCAGAGGACCCTTTGCCTTCTGTGACAAGTTGAATAAATAAGTTTCAAACAGAAGAGCATCCATCACATGTTAAAAAAATCTAATGTACATATATTTTGTCTTCATGTGTGTTCCATAAGTAATATGAATAATGCAATCACTATGTTTTCTTCAAGTACCTTTCTTCCATTTCCACAAACAGACATCTGCTGAAATACACTGTACCTTTGTAAACTGCTATTCTTCTGTAAATCTGTCAATATATACACAGTTTCAGACTTTTCTCCCAGACACATAAGGGGGGTGATGAGGGGTCTGTTTAGTACCGAACAAATGCGTTAAATATATCTAAGATGTTGTTGGTTTTTTTTGCCAGGTAGAACATGATGCAAAAGGATGATTTTACCTGCTCACCATCCCCCTTTATATTTTACCAGACCGCCCTCTGTCAGTACTGCAGGCTGCTCAACAAGCCGAATCCAACTTCGCCTCCACATAGTGTCCTTTCATATAACCAGGACACGTATGTATCAAACCTACTGGAATTACACTCAGAAGAACCACGTATAAACAATAAAACATGAACAACAATCTAATATATTCATGCCAGTTTCAGCTGAGGTTGGGTTAATGCAGCTCTCTGACATTACCAGAATTTGAAAGAAGAAAAATAAAATTAATAAACATTTTTTTTTTTTTTTAAGTTTAAAGTGAATTCCTTTGGTTTGATAAATACAAGTCCTGCTGAGGATGATGTGAGAACAGGAGTCATTCAAAACAATATCAGGGCACCAGAGGCCTTGAAAAACGCCCCAAAAAGCGCTGCAAAAATCAGCTAAATCTGCTGCTGAGGTGCCCTGGAGGAAGGCACTTAATCCCCGATTGCATCAGTGCAGCGACTCAGTGGCTTGCAAATATAAGCATATGAATGATCCACCTGCATATTTGCGACTGTAAGTCCTACAGTTAAGTAGCTGATAGCAGCACTGACGTTAGTGATGATCCTGTACGCGAGTTGTTTCCAGCAGCAGCTACACTTCTGCCATTTACATTATGAATGAGCACAATGTGATGATGAGAGCGAGTGAAATTACACGTGGGTGTGTTGAAGTGGGTCGGAAACCCCTCGTGAACTCGATGAAATGGCACCGAGAGAAAGCTGCAACTCTTCCTTTCCATCATCTCTCCTGTTAAATTACAGAGTAACAAAACACTCACCTGATGACAAAGCTGCACTCCTTCACAACTAGCCTGCTAGCTAGCTCTACTATTTACAAAGTGCAGCCAGCTCTAGTAGAGACGCCGCACAGCCAACAACCACCTTTACAGGACACGGACCACATAATATCTACCCCCGTTTTACCTAAACATGCACACTAGCAGAAAACCTGTACATGAACAGATTAGATTAAAAGCTTCGTCTGCAGAGTCAAAAATAAGGAAGACAATCAATTAAAACGTAACACAGTGATATTGAGATAAACAGTCCATAAATGGAGCATTTCTGAACTAGTAATGGCCGCAGTACTCATGTTTAAAGCGTTTTACATCTTTCAGTCCAAAATGATGGACGTCTACTAACTGTACCATTGACCGTATTCACATTGCTCATATTAAACTTGTGGCCTTTTATTTCATTAATGCTGCAGTTTTAACTTTTTTTTTAACTTTACTTCAGTTTTGCCCCCGTGTACATTTCTATTTGAATCAAGCAGCTCCGTCCAGGCCGTCCAAGCACACAAGCTGAGAGCACACAAAGAGAAAGACAAGTTTGGTCCAAATAGGCAATTTTCTTTGGATAGACATTCATGTTTCCACAGACGTACACGAGCCTCCCTGCAGACTCTGTACAGGCTGAAAGGTGGAAAAAGGAGCAGAAAGTTTTGTTCTGTTTATTGAACACCCTCCAGGAACAAATATGCGCTTTCCACCGAGTCAAAATAGCGCTGTAGGATATTGAACGACATTGATTCGTGCTGAATGCTGTGTGCGCCGAATTGCTCTCGACAGCAGAAAGTAATTGCGAGGATATGGGCTGAGAACACATTCAATTACTGCAGGACAGAGCGCAATGAATAGAGTACAAAGCTCAGCGAATGAGAACAAGAACAAGGGAGGCAGAGAGGGATGGAAAGAGGCAGACATTATGTACACTTTAAATGTATGGAGTCTCAAGTAGCCTTGAAAATGACGTGGAAAGACACACTGCTGCATTATTAGTGTGTGTGTGTGTGTGTGTGTGTGTGTGTGTGTATACATTTTTAAAAACATCCCATTAGTTTTTACCCGGCTGAAAATCAGCAGCGACTCAGTCAGGATGTCCCAGCTCGGATGGGGATGATGGGGGGACTTTAAACACCTCTGGGGAGTCGAGTGGCCTCTGACTGAACCGTTGTGAGTCACACTGGAGTTAATGACATTTAAATGATCAGCTTGTGTATTTAAATAAAGCATGCTGTATAGTTTTAGAGGATAAAGCATCCGTCCTGTTTTAAAAGAATAGATGACTCATCTATCTCCACGGTCAAAAGGCAGTTAATTAAAACGTCCCAACTTCAGAGAAAATACTCGTGTAACACGCCATCATGACGGGCCAACACGCAGCGCAACACGTTTAACAGACATAAATAAATCTTCATCTCTTTTTCACCCTGAAAAATAAAACCAGTTGAATGAATTATGAAACGCTGTAAATGAGCAAAAAAGTGAATTTAATGAGGAGATTCTTCTCCAATCAAAACTATCTCCACCTCACGGTTCACCAGCGCAAATTAGATAATAATAATTAAATTAATAATAATCTGAGCAGCACTCTCTCTCTCTCTCTCCGGGTTCACTTTGATAAATAATGAAACTATGTCAGTCAGTAGATTCACTGTGAGGAGATCAATGCTTGTTCATTAAGACTTCAACAGAAAAATAAGTTTCAGTGATGCAGCCTGAGAGAAGAAGAAGAAACACCTCTGCTGTCAAAAACAACCTCTCTCCATAAATGTCTGAACGAAGCCGTAGAGAACATTTAAAAGTCAAAGTTACATAAAACACATCTGAAAAGGGCTTTTTGAAAAGTGAAAATCCTTCCTGACACTGAGATGATCTGGATTAAACGTATTTTATATAAAAATCTGGTCTTTTTCAGCATGTTGTATTTAAAAACCATATTCATACACCTCATCCTCGTGGATGTGATAAAATGACAAATTATTTTAGATTTAGGGGCAGAGACAAATTTTGGCACTTTTGACAAAAACTGGAGATGATTTATGACAAACAATCAAACAATAAAAGCATTTCATAAATCATAAAGAAAGCATCCAGATTCTGTTGTACGTGACCAAATGTGGACGAGCAACCTATGAGCAGATGGTGCATTGATTAAAAAAAGAGAAGTGTGACGGAAAGACGGGATAAGTAGAGAGGAGAAGGTAGACAGAGCGAGTCAACTGAGCCAGAAGAGGCCAGACGGAGGTGGAGAAAAGACGAGGAAGGACAGTTGGATTAGAGCAGAGGGGGAGTCTCTATTAAAGCTCTGTGAACAGAAGTACTTCATTAAGCTCCACAGCCGGCATACTAATACACACCCACGTATACTACCGGTCAAAAGTATTTACTGAAATTTAACCAGTAAAGTACCTTAAATGGTAAAAAAAAAAGTTAAGCCGTAAACTGCCAGAAGTTAAAAAAATAAAAAAGTTTACCAAAAATTGTAAAATTATGTTAATTTCAGGGATCAAGTGATGCGTTTTCTGCAGCAATAGAAGTAAATGAAGCCTGAAAGTTATTAAAACATCTCCAACTAGAGCTGCATCAATAAATCAATTAGTTAGTTTCAAAACTATTAAATTAAATTAATTAATAGGCGTCAGCATTTAGGGTCATTTTTTTTTTAAGAAAGACAATGTCTGAGGACATCTGAGGACATCATCTCAGGCTCTGGGAAACAGCCTGACATTTTCCACCGTTTCCTGACATTTTATGGACCAAACAACTAACACACTGAACAACTAGTGGCAGCTCTAGTCTCAACAGCTCTTTTGCTGGATCCAGAGTTGTTGACTTGCACAGACTGACTGAGCCATGCAGTATCCTCTGGTCTACGCCTAGCTGGTATGGCATTCATCCTACAGCAAGATAATGATCCAGAACATATCTCCAGGCTGTCAGATCTACCTTAAGATAAAAGAACATAAGTATAGGCTCAAATGCCACCAGCACAGTCATGGAGCTGGTTTGGGATAAACTGGACAGAAGGGTGAAAGCAAAGCAACGTGCAACTGCATCATGTGTAGGAACTTCTGCAACAGTGTTTGATTTCCATTGTAGACAGAAAGTGTGCTCGCCTGTTATATCTGCAGAAATGGTTGCTTCGATGAAACTTGAATTTAAACTTTCGACCGGTAGTGTACATCCTTTACATGTGCCTCTGTCGCTCTCAGTCTTGCTGTCTTCAAACCTCTCATCATTCTGCCTCCCTGTCCTCCTTGTTACTTTCTCTTTACTCCCTCTGTGTCGCTCTGAGCCTCCCTCCTCGGTAAAGTGTGGAGAGACAAAAAAAACAAAAAACATAAAGACGAGGATAAAGACAAGACTTGAGGGAACAAAACTAGTTCAGCTCTGCTTGTTTGAATGCAGTTTGTTAAATGTGAGCAAACGTGTTGGGCCTGTGGAGACAGATTAGGCTGTTAAATCGACAATGATCTATTCTGTCATTTTATGCAGATGACTCACTAATGTTCTGCTGAAACCCACTGGTCCAAGCTGTGTGTTTTGTTTGCTGAGGTGAGGGGTGTTTTAAGTTGATAAAAGTCTGGGTTAATGCTGATGAGGGTGTTATTGTTGTGTATGGTGAGAAAAGAGAGAAAATTGTCTTTAAATCTCCACACAACTGAAAAAAATCTGAAAAAAATTCAGTGATCCCCAGAAAGATCATTGGTTTTCTTTTTGTTATGGCCTTTCTACCTACATTTTATCTTCAAGTTTGATATTTTAAATTATTATTTTTTTCCTCATTAAATTTCATCTGACTTAATAGTTAAAATAGTTCAAGCTGTTGTTAGAACAAACTAAGAGGTGGTGTCTGGCTTTGGGGACCATATTCTGCCCCGATTCCTCTTTCTTTTTATTTTCACTGAGTCGTGTGTTGTAGGTCCCAGAAGAAAAAGTCAAAGTTCAGTATCGCTCATAAGATCCCATTTCACAAGTTGTAGTCAAACAAATCATCTTGGAGTCTTTGCGGATTTGTTCTCGCTGTCGTCAGCCATGTTTGTTTTAAGCATCCTTGGCCGGAGAGCGACAGGGAAAAAGACAAAATCAGAATCCTTCCTGTTTTACACAAGACAGGCACAAATCTCACACTCACTCTGATCAAATGTCTACAGCTACTCCTGCAGAGCATTTCCAGTGTGTGCCCTTCTTGTAGCAGCAGCTAGCACAATTAGTGTCTTTCAGCATTGACTTGCATTTTTCTTTGCTAGCATTCTTGGCTATTAGCTAACATAAGCTAGCAAACAATATGACGACTGTTCGACCCACTTCACTCCATGACTTTTGACCTCTTCAAAGCAAAGTTGCCTGTCATACCCATTCCTGAACGGGGTATTTGTAGTAGTGCTGTGTCATGGTGTTCTGTTGCACTCCTTTGTTTTTGAACTGGAAGATGGTGTACACCAGGACCAGGATGCACAGTGACAGGATGCAGGGGATCACCACGGCGATGGCATTGACTGTCGTCGGGACGTCATTGATGGTCACCATGATATCTACATCGTCGAGGGGCAGCTGGCGGTCACCACGGTTGCCATTGCTGCCGGAGTGCTCCATGTCGGACTGGTCACAGCCCATCCAGTCACGCAAGATGGACTTGGGGTATCCAGGTTCCACCGTCAGCTTCTGGTTGTCGAACTTCCAGTAGTCCTTCCCCTTGTAGAAATAGGTATAGTCTGAGGGTGAAGATGAGGGAATGGGGGAGGATCAGAGTGACATGGGGGAAGGAGGAGGAAGGAAGGAAGGAAAATGTGGGCAGGAGGTAAAAGAAAAGAGAGAAGAGAAGAGAAAGTAGTGGGTTGATTTTTTGTGAGTAATATAAACCTCTACATCCCTGTTTTTGGGTAAAAACACCTAAAAGGACACAAATGAAAATGACTGTAGCTCCCGAAACACAGTGACTACGTGCATAAATGTCCTGTCAGAAAGTAAAACATCAGGTGATACAGAAACAGAGCAGAAGTTGTTTTTATTTATTGACATGGTGTGTTTAAGTGGAGCTGAAACAATTATTGAAAAATGAATGAATCCATCATAGCAGCTGCACTGTGACGGAAATAAAGAGCTTTGACATGAAGTTAGACGCTAAAACACATCTTTCTACAGTGAAGTGTATCATGACTAATGTGAGAGGCGGTCACATGACCATCAGAGCTCTTAGATGAGAGAAGATTTATTGATTCATTGATTTTATTATCAATGATAATTATTATTATTTTACCATAGCGAGTGAAAGGAATCAAGCTATAAAAAAACACAGAGGGTCTCCACGTCTTTGTCATATAATACAGGGTGATGAGAAGCAGTCAACAGGTCTTATTGTCACTGGGAGTTTATCTATCTAAAATTAAAATAAAATTGAGGGGCTCAACACATCACGACTGCCACCAGAAAAACTCCACCATGTTTTCTGAATCCCTCAAAATGCTACCGTCAGGAGACGCAGGGTTACATGCACAACAAACGCTGACAAATACTGTCCTCCGCTTCTTAAGAAAAACCTTCCCTTCAGCTCAGAAACATCCTCCTCAGCGTCCTCAGCTGCCTCTTTCAGCTCTGGTATATCCCCGTGGTGCAGAATCTCATTAGAGGCAATAACATTTCTATTGTGACATAGAGCTTATAGGCAGCTACAGTATTTTGGTCCCAGCTGTGGTTGTTTTTATTGAAGGGCAATATTATGTAATGCCTGTGAGACAGACGCTGGGAAACAAATGGAGACAGAGAGAGACACACTAACACGTTCAGACAGACGGGAGGAAAACACGCCGTCAGTGTTTCTTCTTGACCCCCAACAGCCGTAAAAAACATCATGTTTTCATTTAATCTTTCATCCTGTAATCTAAGCGTTTTGTGTTCATTGTTCAGATATGTATTCTGTAATAATAATTCATTTAAAGATCAATTCCTCTGCAGCTGTCTGAACTACAACAAAGATGGACAAAGTTAGCTTTCTATCCAGTCACATCTCCAACAATTTGTCACATCTTGCTAAAATGAAGAAATTACACACTAAATCAGCATCGGATGCTGCTCGAGGTTCACTAAATGTGCTCTGGTTCGACCAGGTTTATTCTCTTTGACAGGATTTGAGGTTTTTATGTGTCATACGTGACAATATTCTGAACACCTCTGGATGTCAGACTGTTGATTGAACAACATAAGACATCTGAAAACTAATAAAAACAGACTAAAATAAACACTAGAAAGAAAACAAAAGGATAAAATCTGCATCTCCACAACAAGCTGCCACTTAGTCTTTTACTCTTTTACCTTTTCAGCTTCATTTAGCTGTAATGTGTCACCTGGTCAGGTGACATTAGAGTTAGACTGATACAAAGTACAGCAATATGTTACAAGTAAAAGTACTGCATGAAATAACCTGCTTGAGTTAAAGTACTTAAGTATTAACTTTTACTGATTCTCTGTAGTATCAGAGATGGAATAACCAGAGTAAACGTTAGCTGCTGAAACCTGTTTCTGCTAACGGCGCTTTTAGTGTGTCGAGCATCACACGTCGCTCTCTGCAACACAAACACAGAAAAACCCCAGAAGGAGTCTTATAATGTCTGATCCATCACCTCCAAACAGCCCGAAGGAAACAAACACGCACGCACACACACACACACACACGCACGCACGCACACACACACACACACACACACGCACACACACACACTCTGGTGTTGTCGACTTTCTCAGAGGTCAAAACTTGACAGAGCAGAAGTGATGATGCGCAGAGAGAGAGAGAGAGTGTGTGTGTGTGTGTGTGGCACTGTTGCTTGAGGCTTGTTACGCTGCTATGACATAAACACTGAGAGAAAAACTGAGAAAAAATGTTTTTTCTCTGATATGAATCTCTTTAGGAGGAAAAAACAAAAAAAAGAAGATATATATAATAATATATAAATGATATATATATATATATATAATAATATATAAATGATACATATAAAATCTAGACTTAATTCTATAACAGAAAGTAGACATGATTTTCAAATAGTCCACGTATATTATATACATACATATCTGTGTATTTCAGTATCAGCCTTTTTAATTTGGTATTTATGATCAATATACAAACATTTCATAATTTTTATAACACACAGTTATATAAACAGATATAAGGACATTTCCAAGGGTTTATTAATGTAACAAACAAAGACATTAATAAATTCATTATATCTGCTTATAACTACTTTATAGTGTTATAAAAACATGATCAGCTGTTTGTACACTGCTCATAAATGTTGAATCAGGAGACTTAAAGATCAGGAGAGTAAAGTGTTGTCAGGTTTTGACTCTGAAGGTGAAATTCTCTGCATAAAAACCAGTAAACATACTGCACGGTTACAAATCTGTTCATCAATTAAGAGATGGTATCGTATTCATATAAGTGATGTTAAGGCTGCTTCTGACTGTCCTCAGGACAGTTTTAGATTCTGAAGTCAGTCAGTTGTTAGTTTGAACCATGTTGTTCAGAAACCACCTCCAGTATCAGGTCTGTTATGAACAAAACTATCCCAAAAACACAAAGACAAGAACCACAAAGAACTGTGAGATCAAGACTCCAGCAGAAAACATGTCAAATCAAATGATGAAGAACAAATACAGAAATGCTGCACACGCAGGCCTTCATAGATCTGGACTTTTTCTAACTCATCATTCACTCATCACCTTTACTGGACCCTTGATGTGGTGGAAATGTGGTTAATGTACCTCTCACAGACATAGAAACCAGACAGATGAATTCTTATAGACACTCACATCCCTCCCTGCTGATGAAGGCCCCCTGCGGAGCGTCCGGTATTCCCTTCCACACCGTGATGGGTTTGGGGTATCCCGGGTCGGCCGTGCGCTTCTCCTCGTTGTAGCGCCAGTACTGGTCCCCTTTGAAGAAGTAGGTTTTCCCGACCGGTTCCCAACGCAGCGCTGTGTCGATGCCGTCTTTGGGGAGGCAGCTGCCCAGCTCCACCAGGCTGTGAGGGTAACCCGGCTCAGCCGTAACCTCCTTAAACACCCAGTACTTATCGCCTGGAGGATGACAAGAAATGAGTCAGCAACTTAAACGATGATACGCATATTTTCAGTTATTATACATATATATATATATATATATATATATATGTGGGACAACACACTCACTACCTTCTGTTATTCTGATCACATTAAAAAAATTATCTGCAGCTGTTTTATGTAAAAACAAAAAATACAAGAGAGATGAAATGCAGGTTGTTAAATCACAGATCTTCTGTATAAAAGCTCTTAAATTAGCCAGACGTGACAGCAGCTCCTTTTAAACAGCCTGTACTCATCACATGGGAACAATGAACAATAGTTTTTATGCTTTACAGCCACTGATAGCTTTGCTCCAGGAGGTTAAGGAAGCTTGACTCAGCGTTATTTTTTTTAAATTAACGGTAGTGGAGGAAACTGTGTGCCCTACAGCAGGTACTTTTATCAATATAACACCATTTAAATCCAAGGACATCGATGTTTGTTGAGTTGCATGTAGAAACATCATCATCATGTTTCTACTACTGCTGAAATCTCATATTAGCTTTTTACAGAAATGTGTGGATTTTAAACCACATTATCTATTGATATACTTTATGAAGGGATCTTAAAAACACATCCTTTAAAAAGTAAATTATAATAAAGCTTCCCGCCATCCATATGGTAAAAATAGAGGATTTTCAAAATAAAACCCTTTGAACCAGACCTGGAACCAAAACAGACTCAAACACACTGACGAGCAACAAATCCTAATTCTGTGTATAACCTGTTCACATGTGTCTCTGTGCTTGTCCAAATAAACACAAGAAGCATGTGTGTGTGTGTGTGTGTGTGTGTGTGTGTGTGTGTGTGTGTGTGTGTGTGAGCAAGATTGCAGCTGAGAGCTCCGAGAGAGCAAAGCTATTAATATCTGCTCCTGGCTGGCCGCGATAGCAGGACACCCCTTCAGAAGATGTCTGTGTGTGTGTGTGTGTGTGTGTGTGTGTGTGTGTGCGTGTGTGTGTGTGTGTGTGTGTTAAAGAGAAAGTGAGAAAGAGAGATGGAAACAGAACGAGGTAGAGATGAGTGACTCCACAGTCAGCAGGTAGAGGATGACGGAGGTTTCATACATAGACTGAAATTCTATTACTTTATGCTGGCTGCTCCCTGCTGCTTTGCTATTCTCTATTTCACACTTTATTAAATATATTTTCAGGAGGAGGGAACATGGAGAGCAGGACAGAGTCTGGAGCAGACGGCAGACGCAGATTTCAACTTTTTGATTCTGTGATTTTTCTACTTTACGTAATTTTTGACGGAGACTAAACACACACCGAAATCTATAATCTCAAATATGCAATGGGCATTTAGAGTCATTATCAGTTCATTTGTCGATTATTTTCTACATTAAGTGATAAGTTGATCAAAAACAATCAGTCAGAAAATGCTG
Organism: Pampus argenteus; assembly: GCA_036937835.1. Taxonomy (NCBI): domain Eukaryota; kingdom Metazoa; phylum Chordata; class Actinopteri; order Scombriformes; family Stromateidae; genus Pampus; species Pampus argenteus. The sequence goes on along the minus strand of CM072863.1, from coordinate 1,368,552 downwards.
AAAAGGTAGAGCTGTGAAAAAGGAGCAAATCTTTTTCTTCCTACCTTTGAAGAAGACAAATTTGCCGTCAGATCTCTCGTAGGCCGCGTCGATGCGAGGCGGGAGGCCTTTCCAGAACTGGTCGATCTGCATGGGATAACCCTCCTGCACCTTGTTGTTCCTCAGACGCCAAAACCACCGGTCCTGCAACACAACCAGGCACAAGTGAGAAGTTCGGGCCGACTACATAGAAAAACCACCACGAACAAAGCGTTCAGAGCACGTTGAAGCCCTGACATTTGACTTGCAGGCACATTACATTTCTACATATGTTCACCTCAAGTATTGGACCTTTGACCATGTTCAACATCTGACATCAGAACAGGATATAACAGAAAGTCTGATATGTGCCCTTTACAGGACTTAACTTAACTTAATGTACGTAAATGTGTTAGTTACTGTGAAATGATGTGGAGACAGGAAGGCGTGAAAAAAGGAGAAGCAAAACAAACCGAAGATGAGAAAAAGTGATGCAAGGTATGTGGAAGGAAAAAAGAGGGCGGGAGGAAAGAGATTTTAAAAAATAAATAAATAAATAAATAAATAAGAAGGAAAGGAGAAGAAGCAAAAGAGACGAGAGAAGCAAAGATGGAGCAAGAAGAGGAGGAGAAGGAGGCGAGCATCAATCTTAGCTCATTATCATCTGGCTTCAGTGAATCTAGGACACAGCCAAACACAGTCCCCACTGAACACACACACACACACACACACACACACACACAGGTGCAGACACACACAGACACACACACAGGTGCAGACACACACACACACACACACACACACACAGGTGCAGACACACACACACACACACACACACACACACACACAGGCCACTAATGTGTTTCTGTCTGAACCCAAACAGAAAAAAAGAAAAATCGATGCTTCACATCCAACGAAAGAAACCACGAGTGTTTCTCACCAAGGAAACATCCCATAATAAGTGTCTCCTTTCAAACCCTTTATGTCCTAATATGCCCCCAGTCCTGGAGTCAAAGGGAAAAGAAATCAGTTTTGTGTTCTGATCGATGATAATGATGCAGTTCAGTTATCAAATAGATTCAATTTCTGCCAACTAACTGATTAATCGATAAATCGCTGCAAGTCTGTTGAATCGTGTTTTATATGTAAGATAGAGGAATAAACTTTAAACATGATCCAATAGAAAAACTTTACATATTTAATTAGATGATTATATTTTATATGAGAGAGTTAATAAACAGTGAGAGATAAGATGTGGGATGACTAAATATACACCTGCATGCTTCTAAGCAGGTAAATGACCCAGTTTGAAAAAGCTGATCCACATAAAATATATGTAAACAGTATATATATGTGCACCTGAGCTGAAAATATCTGCACCTACAAAATCTAACTGAACAGCTGCTCGTATCTGCAGTTCGACTGTATTCTGTTATAATGACTCACCTGGTTAATAAAAACCTGAGTAACATCAAGACTCTGCTTCTGTTGTGGTTTTATTAACTCTGTACCAGAGTTAGTGTCCACAGCTCGTTATTATGACACACTCGTTAGACACCCTGAATTCAGAAACTGAGGCCAGACTGACTCAGTATTTCTAGATATAAGTTGAATGTGAGTCAGTCGGAGCAGCGAGCAGCCGTCAGTGACACTTGGAGGTTATTTAGACTTAAGACGTCGCAACTGGTTGTTGGAGAAAGAATCTACACATCATCAGAAATACATACAGAAAGACAGATGAGAAGACAGACAGGCAGACAGACAGGAATCCACCAGAGACAGACAGGTATGGACAGCGACAGACAGACAGACAGACAGACAGACAGACGGACGGACAGACAGGCAGACAGACAGACAGACAGCTACAGGCAGACAGACCGCTACCGACAGACAGACAGACAGGTTAATGACCTTTTTTAACATTTAGTTTAAAGATCAGAGGCATCAACATGGATTTTTCTTCCTCTTCTGCTCCAGTTCTCAGTGTGTAACACACACACACACACACACACAACACACATGACACTAAATCTTTCATCTGAAGAGCCTTACTGTCCTATCAGAGCACATTTTTAGCTTCGGCAGCCCCAGTGGGACTCGAACCCGTAACACTGACCGTGTTGGAGCGATCATTCGACGGTACTTCGCTCAGGCTCCTCGTCCTCTCCACTCAATGTTTAATGTAAATCCCCCGGTGTCACCCGGTGACTCACCGTGTGTAGCAGCGAACGGCCGTTAATTACAGACAGATACATACAGACATACAGCTCTCCTGCATGTCTGCAGTTACCAGTAAGTTAAAGAGTTATTACACTCAGTTTACGGCATACAGCTCTCTGCTAATATGATAATGACACAACGGAAGTCATGAAAGTGTCATTCAAACAGCAAACAAATTATTTATTTTGTTGGCTCATTTTTTATTAACTTTATTAAAAAACTAGAAATACTGTTCTGCTTCACCTGCAAATCATGCAGCTGTGTTGTTTCTGGTCATGTATACATACATACATACCATCAGTAGGTACAGATAACAGATACTCACCTTGAAGACAAACATCTCTCGTCTGAAGAAGGCCACAGTGTTGAAGTTGCCGTCACAGATGTTGGGTTTGCCGTTTCCAGGCAGCGCGGGCCGGTCGCCGGACGGCCGCACCGGGCGGGAGTGGCGGTCATGTTTGCGTTCGGAGGTCGAGTGTGTCCGCCGAGAAGGTAAGGTGGGTAACGGCCTGGTGGGTTCCAGCATGGCTGTGGGGATGCCTGGTAAAAAAACATACAACAATACACACAATCAAATGTTGTTTTTGGATTTATGAGGTGGTTGGGAACACAAAGATCCACAACAACATGAGTCACTGCACTATTGACTGATTTTAGTTATGTAAACACGAGTTTTTATGTAAGATCTTCTGAGGCGCCACACAAAGAGATCAACAGCATGAGTCATTTTTTTGTGATTCATTCTCAGGTGCAATAAGTGCTGTGGTTACGCTCGACAGATAAAAAGGCAGCACAGTTAGTTAGCACAGTGTTTTCATTGTTGGGAAAAGCTGTTTCTGATTATACATGACGCACCAATGATTTTCTTCTAAAGCCACAAACCACACCGTTTAATTTTAATTGCTTAATTTAGAAACGACAAGCAACAGGCCCCATACCTGCAGCTTACATATAAGAATTAACAATAAATCTCTCCTCACAAAGATTGCTTTTTTTTTTTAGGTTAAATAGGGACCATATTCTACAGTGAGCTGCATTTTCGCAGCTCATAGTCGCAGGATTTCACTTCTGTTTCTCCTTCTTTACTCCAAATGTCAACTTCTCACATCCATCCGTACATGTTGGAGCTGGGAACGCACGGAAACACCCTAGCCTTAGCAACCGCCTTAGCAACCGCCTTAGCAACAAAGACTATGGAATGGATGGTGTTTGTGGTCATGTGTGGCCGATGTAACTTTACAAATGAAGCATCAGAGCAGGCTGCAGTCCTGGATTTTGACTTTCAGGGAGAATTTTTGCATGTTTTTCAAGGTTGGCACATTGGAAAAATGAGATGAAAATACAATGTCAGCAGAGCCCTTCGTAGACTACTTTCAGTACAATTATAAACATATTACTTTGATGAACAGACCATCAAACGAACAACAAGGTACTGGTCAGAAGAGCTCATTTGTGGATACTAAATAAATCCTTACCATAGATTTTCTGTATGCCCTGCAGGTCGTCCAGAGGCAGTTTGAAGTTGTGCGTGTCCATGTACTGGTAGAAAGGAGCCATGATGGCACTGGGATCGTTGGAGTGCTCCAAACCCAACGCGTGACCCAACTCATGGACCGCCACCAGGAACAAATCGTTACCTGGAGAAATTGAGAGAAAACAAAATGATGGAGAGGAAAAGAGAAAGAGAAGAAGTGGAGGTACAGAGAGAGGAAGAAGTAAGCCAAGACAAAAGGAAGAGGAGGGGATAAAGAAAACAAGACAATAGGGGGTAGCGTTTTCCTGAATGTCATGTATTCCTGTGTGGTTTGTTGAAACCAGACTCTCTGTCAAGAAGAGATTCGGAGCTGCTGTCAGACGCTTAATGACTTCTTACGCTCCGAACGCACAGCTCAAATTAATACGTTTCATCGGCCCGTAATTGGTTTGACTCTGTTTGAACCTAATTACAGAACATAATTATGTTTTTTTCTTCTCCCCGTCGCTTGGTTTGAACATTATAGCCTCGGTGGACAGAATCTAACTTATAGATGTTACTGTAAAGATGCTTCTGTTTCTTTCTCTGAGCTAAACTGACATAAAGTCAAATATTTTACTGTTGTTTGAAATCAGTTTTTAATCGACTTTTTAACTCCTCATTAAGACAGAAAGAGCACCGGAGAGCATGTGATCAAATTCAAATGCATTCAATGAGGCCTTTATTTACAGTCAGTGTCGTTTTAGTATCCTGTGATGAAATAAATGCTGTTTGAGAGGCTTCTTCATCCTGCAAAGAGTCAAATTTGAGGTACAAACTCTGAAATTGTTCGGGCACAAAAGTGAAAGTAAGAGCGTTTCGAGCTACCTATAAACAGTACGGCGACTTGAGCTGCTCCAGTAGTGAACCCGTCTGACACTTCGGGACTCCGGGACCGAGTCGGTTGTAATATTTCACTAAGTTTAATGCAACTTGGTGACGACATCTGTTAGCACTATGTAGCTAATGTTAGCAGTGCTTGTTTCCAGAGAAGCTCATGGCTCCAAAAGGAAAAGATGGGAGGTCAGAAGCTGGACCTCAAACCAGCTCCAGTCTCCATCTTTATCTACAGGTTAGTGGTGAACCGAGCGTGGCTACAAACAAACTGGACATCCTAACGTCAAAAAGTCAATGTTGGTTGTTTCTTTTGCTCTGTTTTTGCCTCTTTTTTTTCTCACACATTCACTTCCTCCTCCTGCATCACCTCCACCAGCCTTTATCTCTCCTCTCCCCATGACTCCTTTTCTTCCACGTCGCAGGAAAGATAAAGACAATTTTACAGCATAAGACATATACTTCATGTACAACGTCTCGAGGGATTTCTGCCTCTTCCTTTGTGGTTGCTCTAGTCTTCGGCGCCCCGCAGCGACGATAACGTGCTTCTTCTATCATGTTTTCCCCTGCAGTCGCCTGCACGCCAGCGATAAAGATGATGTTTGATATCGCTGTGATGAACCTTGTCTCTCAAGTAATCCCAGTTTGACGTGTCCACAGAGTCCGCTTTGTTCTCCTGCTGAAACGTTCACTTTTGGCACAGATGAGTTTGCATGTCAGAGATCATTTTGTACATGCAGCATCTGAAATTAACTTTCTGGCTCACCTGCCAAGTCCTGGTAAAGTATAAAAAATTACCTGCCAGAAATATGTTTTCTCACCAGCCAAAATCATTTATATGTAAAACATTTTTCATGTCATCTTGTCAACCGAACCGTCTTTGGAAACCTATTCCTGTCTAGATAATTGATCCTTTTAATTAGAGGACGCGAGCAGATTTATCAAATCATGAAAAAAAATTATGGACTTTGTTTCCAAAAGAAGCAGCTTAAAATATAAGAGTGTCCCATGATGGAAACAATGCCGTTTCAGGCTTTTTCATCCTGCAATGGGTAAAATTTAAAGTAGAAACACTGAATTCTGACAATATTTTGGCACAAAAGTGGTGATTATAAGAGTATTATATAAGATATTGCTTTTGATGGAAACAAGACTGAGGGCGTTTTTCAGTCAGGTTGAATCAGACTCTGGTTTGTAGGAATGTAGCTTTGCCTCCTGACGTCAGACAACCAGGATGAAGTTGTTGCGTCTGTCCATGTTGGAGCTGAAATGTCAGAGACTTCAGACGCTTCCAGCCAGCGTGGAAGGCCATCTTCACCAGTTTATCCACCACAGACATGTTTTTATTATTTGGGGTTTGGTGGGAGGTCAGACCTGAAGCTGATGGACAATCTCTGTGTGAGTCTGACTTACCATATTTTCTATTTTTTATCTTTAGTTTCTGCATTCTTGGACAGAGCAAAAAGAGTTGTTTGTGCATAAACATCGCAAACATGACATGACAAATGTCACGACCTGGATTTAAGGCTGAATTATTTCTCCTGGAAAATACTGATTTCAGTTATAACCAGCTTTCTAATCAGCTTTTTACACGTGTGCACGTGCATGACAACAGACAGAGAAAGCAAAGCGTGCAGCGGCTGGATGGAAGGAGACATCGTAAAAATAATCCCATTCAAAGTCTGACTGAAACTGAAACTAAAACAAAGTTTCTGCTGCTGAACATCAAGTCACAAAGGAGCAGCTTCCGTTACTCATCAGTAAAAATGTGATTTCTGCTGCATGTATGTGCAGATTCACAGGTGCATGTAGATGCTCTGACTGCCTTTTTGCATCCAGCTGTTTCAGCGTTGTGCGTTTTCCTGCTCGTCCTTCTCAAAGCCGATACCATGAATTACCTTTCGTAGCGTCTGAGAACTTCACCGTCTCACTATCTTGCCTCTAATCTTTCAATTACTGTGTGTGTGTGTGTGTGTGCGTGCGCGAGCAACTCGGTGACCGCACATACATACCGACACCATTAGCTAATGGTTATAAGCTATATATATATATAGACTCTATGATGCATTACAATACAAGCATCATCCTGAGAAACTAAATATTTCCTGGGACGGTTCATACTGGAATAAGACTCACACACACTCGCCGTAATGTTCTCTGACAAATTTAGAGCTTCTCTGTCAAAGCTAATTTTCTTTTCTGCTAATCTCTCAAAGCAGACTCCTCTCGCCCTCCATCACTGCCTCTCTCTGCATCTCTCTATCAACACATTACTTATTCAAGCAGAGGGAATCTGGCACAAGTCATTTGTCAAATGGAGATAGAAGAAGAGAAAAAAAACTACAAAGTGAGTTTTTTTCTCCTCCATTTTTCATCCAATGACTAAACAGTGCGGCTCGAAGATGGGCGGTGTTGAAGCGTTTCTTTAAAAAAGAAAGAAAGAAAGAAAGAAAGAAAGAAAGAAAGAAAGAAAGAAAGAAAGAAAGAAAGAAAGAAAGAAAGAAAGAAAGAAAGAAAGAAAGAAAGAAAGAAAGAAAGATCATATCATATTAACTGTCTGAAGCTGAAGCTTTCCGTCTGAGTCACTGAAGAAACGTCTCACCGTCACGGTTGGCGTTGCCCAGCGTCCAGGGCTCGTCGGAGTCAAAGTGTGTGTCTCCTCCGATGCCAGCGCCAGGGAAGTATGCGTGGGCCAGGAAACCCCCCTCTCCATCGAATGGAGAGCTGTCACCATGGAAACCGGAGGCGAAGAAGATCATGATGTCAGCCTCCTTCCCCTCGTTTTTGATCTCCGAGTACGGCACCTCCTGAACAGGATAACGGTAAAAGAGTCTCAGTGACGGTTTGTTAGTACAATTTGTCGATCGACTGTTTCAGTGGCCCGTTCATCTTCTCTGACCTGGAAGGAGAGCGGCGTGACCGTCTGCCACACGTTGAAGGCTTGTCGGATCGCTCTCTGGGTGTCCTTCTCTCCCACTTTAGGGGTGAAGTTAGATATGCTGTGGGGAAAAACAAACCGAGCAGAGTTACGACTGTACAAACCTTCTACGTGACGTTAGCTCTCTGAAACATTCGGACGTTCACACCTGTGCTGATTAGCCAGGTGTGTGGAGGTGTGTGGAGGTGTTGGACGACTATTACTGTCACCTTTTATATTGACAAACTAACGCAACACTATGACATTTCTACAGTTTTTTTTTATTTTCAGTCATCATAAGTCTATATTTTTTAGTAGAATTATTGTATTTTTATTCAATATTGTCCAGTTGTTTTAGGTTTGTACTGAGTTACACCTGCTGACGCATGTGCAGCTATAAGAGGCAGAAAGGTCATTATAGAGTAATTGCAGGAGAGGAGACGTGACATCTACATCTATCCAGCTGTGAGACAGGGGAAGGTATATCATTACATGTTTTATCTGTCACTTCAAACCTTTGCTATCACTTTGTGATCGTGCCACAGAATAGAGAGCGCTATGGAGGGGTGTTAGAGGACGGCTGGAGAGACTGAGGCAGAGAGGGGGGATGGAAAAGAAAAGCTCGGACAAGAGCGAGCGGCTCAGTTCATTTCACACAATCTGTCTCTCAGCAGGGGACGAATGCTTCGTTCTAGAAAAATACATTAGGGAAATAAATATCAGCAACATTACGTACGTGAGCACACAGCAGCGTCCTGATGATGAATAAATAAGTTCATCTGGCTAAGAAGTGGAAATGTTTCTTTTCTGTTACTCTGTCATGAACAATAAAAAGAAAGATTAATGTATGAAGTGTATATTTTCTTAATTTAAACTATTTGATTGTACCTTTATGCGTTCTGTTTGATGACTGCTGTGAAAGACTACAGATATAAAACAGGAAATATAAAGAGGCGGTTGGAGCGTCACAGGGAAGCACTTAAAGAGTTGTCATGGTTACTATAACGTTTACGCCATCTGAACAGCTGTCACTCAAACGTACGTTACGAC